>JACVBY030000414.1:224161-332215 GCA_017589505.3 Metroxylon sagu
GTTTTACGGCTATGTCACGTGTTTAGCCTATAATGGCAGGTTGAAGATATGACAATTTCACCTTCACAAGGCATGTCACAAGGTTCCACTTACATTCCCAACATTCCAAACCCTGAAATATTCATTCAAATCTCAATCATGCATTAGGCAATGCAAAGATTTGGGCGATAAAAATGTGTAAAACAGTGTGATTCACGCACCACGAGTTAACAAGGCATCTCAGGAAGACCTCATAACTTAACAGAGCATGCATGCCAACCAAAATGCCGTGCCCTAATGAGCGTGGAGCAACAAAACCTTTTCTTTCAATTCTTTTGTTTATGCTAGACATCATCAATGAGAACACAGAGAGTAATACACAGATTAGTTTCAACCTGATTTCTATTTGATTTGAACCTAGTAGTGCATGCAACATTTAACCGAAAGACAATTGCTGAAAAGGGATGGAAAGAGTACACGGCGCCGATGGACGGTGGACACTCGCATGAGATTATGTAGCGGAAGACTGGCCAGAGCAAAGGCGGCGGGTAAGTACAGTGCTGAAGCTGCGCCTCAATGGCGTTATCTCTATTTCTTTATCAGGAATGCCGGAGACCAGGTGCCAGTACTCTCCTCCTTCCTTGCATCGCCTCTCCAGGCTGGGGCAACCTTCAATGATTAATTTCTCAAGTCGGGGGAGTCGCTCTTGGAGACCGTCTGGGAACGACGTCAGAGAAGGGCAATATCTGACCTGCAAATGCTGCAATGCAGTGAGGCCTTCCAACCCTTCCGGCAAAGATCTCAACCCGGGGAGGCGGTCTAAACTCAGTGATGCAAGTCCTGTGTTGTGACCCAGCTGCGTCGGCAGAGACGTCAGGCTTGGACATTCACTAATGGATATTGATTCGAGAGCAGTGACATGTCTCAACCCTTCCTCCAAGGACTTCAGGTTGTGGCAGTCGCTGACGATCAATGACCTGAGGGAGGGAGGCCACTTAGGCAATTGGACAAACCCAAACCCCAAAATTTCCAAAGTTTCCAGCTGCGGCAGTATTCCTCGTTCGCCTGGCGAAGGCCATGGCGACGGATCTGCCGGATTGGGACGATTGTAAAAGCTTAAAAACTTTAGGGATATCAAGTCTTGAAACTCCACTTCTGGCCAGTGGACCAGGGAATCACTGAAGCTAGTAATATATAGTCTTTCAAGGGAAGTAAGGCTTTTCCAAAACCCCAAGGGCGCTTCCGAAGACCGTAGTACCGAAAACAACCAATTGCAGCTGTCAATCTCCAAAGAGCGTAGGGATCCATAAAAGGCCCTTGTCTGGTCATCGTCCTCCAACCGCGGCTGTGCCAGATCCTCACATCTCTCGAGAATCAAGCGCTCAAGAGACTGTGTTCCACTTTTAACCTGCCCAAAAAGCATCCTATTTCCTGGCATTCTCAAATCTTTTAGTACTGGCAGCACAGGCATGGCAGTCAACTTTGGACACTCGACGATCTGCAGCTGAACAAGCTGAGGGAAAACTACTGCTCTTCCTTCACTGTCTGACCATTCCTCCAAGCTTAGCATTCCAAGTAACGCCAGTTTCTCGAGGGAGGGAAATGCTTGCACCGTAGCATTGCTTCCACTGCCATATATGATACTTGTGCGACAGATGTGCTTGACCCTGTCCATTCTCGACAAGTAGAGGATCTTGAGGAGGGGTAGCAACCATAAAGGTGGGAGATGTTCGCATTGTGTGCAACCTCCCAGATGGATTTCAATTAAAGTATGTAGGGAAGTAGAGCCCATCAACCAGTTCGGAAAGTGGCCACCCCCATAGTGCCTTATCGTCAACTGCTTTAAGCTATCGTGAGGTTGAAGGGCTTCTAGCACCTCCTCAGCATTTCTTTTTGAGGAAACCTCCTCAGCATTTCGTGCTGGCAAAACATCAATACCCATGCGAGGGGAATAGAAACGCTGCCACTCTTCAACATCCCAGAATAATACTAAAGATTTTAGACATGGCTTGGAACCCAGATTTGCTTTTAGAGCATTTGCTGCATCTCTCACATTCGTCAGATTATAAAGCTCTAGATGGCCGCCAAGATTTAAGTTGGCCAACTCTTCTATGCCTGTCCCAGCATCAATGCCGACGACATACTTTGTCAATGTCTGAAGGTGGCTTAGCTGCCCCAAACCTGCCGGCATGTGCTTCAAGTTGCGGCATCCATCAATATAGAGATGTCTAAGGCTACTCATTTGTCTCATGCCTTCAGGTAACTTGCACAGAGACATACAGTTAGAAAGTCTGAGAGTTTGTAGATGGAAAAGCTTGCTGGTGGCTTCAGGCAATCTTTTAATGGAAGTTCGAGACAGGTCCAGGTATCTTAGGTGTTTCAAGCTTGTCATTGTAATAGGCAGTGTTTCTGAGCGATAAACATGTATACTTAATGCTCTTAGGAACGTGGGCTTTAATGAGGCAGCACTCTCAGCCCACAACATGAGCGTGCGAATAGCCGGTGAATCATTTAAAATCTGGCCGAAGTCCATTTGTTTCTCTGCACCTATAAAGAGATGACTGGTTTTTCCAGGTATTACTTTTCCCTTCATAGGTTCTATCATACTAGAGCATTCATTCTTCATGACAGATTGTGCAAGGTCATGCATGAGATCATGCATCTTACATGATATTTTGGTGTATAATTGATGCTTTAAAATCCGCATGTCATCAGCCCTAAATTGTTTAATATCCTGGAAAAATGATCTCGATGCCAACTCATCAAATATTTCATGCCCTATGGCTTCCAGTTCCTCACTTCCTTCAGATGGAATTAATCCATTTGCCATCCAGAGTTCAATCAGAATCTGCTTTTCCATCTCGTAATTCTTTGGAAACACACAACAAAAAGCGAAGCATTGTTTCGTATGAGAAGGCAAATGAATGTAGCTCAGCCTCAGTGCTGGTAAAATCTCATTCCCGTCTTCAGAAACCTTCATATCCCATATCTCGCTTCTCATCATAGCAAACCACTCTGTTTCCTCTGTCTTGAAACGCATTAAACTCCCTAGTGTTTTCACTGCCAGAGGCAATCCCCCACATTTTTTAACAATCTCCTCACCAATTTTTACTAGCTTTGGAGGCTCTTCTGCTCTCCCTTCAAATGCTTTCTTTCTGAACAATGTCCAGGCATCAGCTTCAGATAAATGTTCCAGACGGCAAGGATGGAGTGTGCCCATGATCGATGAAACTCGCTCACTGCGCGTGGTCACAATAACTGTGCTCCCTCCACTGCCAGATCCTAATAGAGCTTTCAACTCCTCCCACTTACTCTGATTCTCACTCCAGACATCATCCAATACAAGTAGGCATCTTTTCCCACCAATCTCTTCTCGAAGTTCCCGCTGTAACAATTCCATGTTGGAGTGGACACACTCTTTACGAGTGGCTGAAGTTATGATTGCTTGTGCAAGTTTTGCAATAGCAAAATCCTCAGGGACACTAACCCATATGATTGGCTGAAAATGCTCCTTCACCCTCTGATCGTTGCAAATCAATTTTGCCAAGGTGGTCTTTCCTAGCCCGCCCATGCCGACAATGGGAAGGACTGCAACATTCTGGCTGTTATCATGGTCAATTAACAAATTTACTATTCTTTCTTTATCTTCTTCTCTACCAATGACATCTGACTCATCAATATAGGAATGGGTCTGTGGTCTATTTCTGATTTGTGGTTGTGCATTGGTTGCAAAATTAAACCTTCGACTCTCATCAAAAAGTTTATCTATTTTTTCAATAGTATCTTTTAGTTTCCTTCCCATTTTGTAGTGAGATAGAACTCGTTTGTGAGGGGAAAAGAAGTTGTTTAACCGGTTCTTCATATCATCTGCCTTCTTCCGCAGAACTTCATAATGGAATTCATCCAGTGTGTCATCAGCGTCGTAGGCTGCATCTTTTAGTGCTGCAAGCCAGGCCCTCACAGCTTGATCCTTGATCTGCCTCTGCTCTGCATCTCCAAGTATGGACTGAATTTCTAGTAGCTTCATTTTCAGCGTATTTAGCTGCTCATCTATACCCCGCATAACTTGAGGCTGTCGGAGGACATAGTCGGCTATCTTCTCCACCAGTGCTTGTACTACAGCTGAGAGAATTACCTCAGCCATGACTCCACTTAAAAGAACAGAGCCTCTCCAATAATCTCTGGAAAGAATATTCCATCAAAAAAAATCTTTGGAGAAAAATAGATATATTACAAAAGGCAAGTTGGTTCCCTACCAGCTTTTGGAACCTGCAACGTGATTGGCTGAATCACGTAACAAGAAAAGTTATACTTCGCTCTCCATGAAAGCAATCCAATGCTCAATGTGGTCTGGCTGCTTTGCCTTTATCCACTTCCTACTCTGTGTGGAAAGCAATGCATACAGTACTGGCTTCCACAAAAAAAAAAATCTAAAACATGCATATAGCTAAGCGAAGTGTCATATTTTCTCTTACAAGCAAGTTGACAAACAAGGGCCATTCTAACAGCGTTCTTACCTCAGCTTTGGGATCAGCCTCTCTTCGGCTTGACCCATTAAAATGCCCGGCTTTCCCATCCTGCTTTCATGTCCATTCGTTCAGTATCAGAAGCCCAATGTAGATTATACAGTGTTGTGCAAGCCATTGTTCATCGTTCCACTAGTGCGCATGTCACCTATCACTGGCATCTGACAGACAGAAATGGCTTCATTCCTTAAACGGAGAGCATGTGGAAAACTCATGGAATGCCTCTATCACATGCTACGAGCAATCACTGGCTATAAAATGTTCCATTAATGCATCATAATACGAAGGTCTGATCTATTGCATTTCACAGTTCATATCAGATTGATTATATAATGTTACCAAACAAGGTATTTTCATCTTTAACATTTGGTAATGACGAACATTACTTGATTAAAGTGACAAATATTTGTTGAAGTGCCATATAACAGTCAAAAGTTTTGGTCCAAAAAATTCATGATTTCTTCCTGTTCGCGTGGGATCTTTTATTTTTTGCGTGCCCTTGTGAACACATACTAAATGCCTGGACTGTCCATGTGATCTTTATTATTCTGTGCCTGTAAGGGAATTACAGAATGGTTTTCGATGACTGCACTTTCCACCATCTACATTCTCCACATATGCAATTACATAATGATTTTCGATCCTCTCCTGGACAATTGGACTAGAGAGGGCATATCTTCCAATCAGGGACATTCGTGACTAGCACAATAGCTTTGACTGGATGGAAGCTATCATAGTACATAGGACAACATGTTGGTAGGTCCCATCCAATGACAACCATAATGTCAATTATGAATCATCATGATTAGAAAATATGTCCTCCCTGGCTCAAGTTCAGATTAGAGAGAATCTCAATCCTTTAAAAATTATCTAGTACTGATCATTCTTTGCTTCAATGAAAGTCCATGCTAGCATGTACTTAATTCAACATCAATTATATATCAAATAGCTCTTGAATATTTATATAGGATCAACAAATCTAAATAATACCTTTTGATTTTTTTTTTTTTTTTGATGAGTTATTATAGATGGTTCTGTACTGGTTTGCATTTCATCTAACCTTTCTTTAGGGTGTGACTCTAGAGAATATGTAAAGCTTAAAAATTTCAAAAATTATTAATAACACAATCATCGTTATTTATTTCAAAAATCAAAAAATTCTATCAATATGATAATAAAGTTCTTCAATACAAATTTATTTATCCATTTAGTACTAGAAATATTCAAACCATTATACTTCTCATTTGAATCATATTTGCATCTTAATGCTAAGCATCTTGTGACTCTAAAAAGACATGGTATGAGCTTAACAACCTAGTAAAAATGCCCACACATACATGCATGCATAAATAATCACAAATACTTTGAAATAATAATCATGTTATAAACAAACATAATATATAATAATAAATAATCATGATACATGACAATCACATATATTCACCAACAAATAATCATAAATAAGTAATAATCATGATATGCATCTTCCAACATAACTAATATCTATATCTTCTCTTGAATTACTCAATTGAATCAATATATCATACACATCAAATAGCCTATCCCAATACAAAGTGGCTTCAAATAAAATCCATTGTATTTAGTTTGTTACAATCTAATCCAACATTTCGAACTGAGCTCAAATATGATCAAGTCATCTATTTAGCTTTGGACTAGCCATGGTCACATTATACACTAATGACATGGTAATTAATAGTGTCATATGTCACACCTATTATAAGGCAATTTATAGTGTCATGTTCCTAGCTCATCGATAATGTCATAATTCCAATCTATGATAAAACTATCAATAGTTCCCTATTTTTAGCCTATGATGGGCAATTGGTGGTACCATGCTTAAACCAATGATGGCATTTCATGAAGCATACTTCATACCATGGTGGGGCAATCCATATTAACAAGGCTAATCCAAAAGCTTTGCAGTCAACAATTTTAAATATATAGTTTTTAGTTTAATTAATTTCTAATTTTAAATGCAATCTATTTCCATATGTCATGCATAATCAAATAAATAGACCAAAATCATACTTACCCGATTCAAATGTGATCTATTTCCACATCCATACAAAATCATGTAAGGCAATTATAATCATGCAACATCAATCTACCAAATGTAGAGGAAATTCGTTTCTTACTTGCAATGTTAAAAATCTAAATACCGTTACTATCTATGAACAGGCATGCTCATCCATGGTATCATACAACTTCACATGTATAGATGGAATAAGCACTTTTGTAAAATCAAATGTACAAGGGGCCATTCTTAGATCTACTGGAAGCAAAATCTGATTTAATATGCTAACTCAATCTACAAATATACCTACTGCACCTGATTAGTTTAAAATCAACACTTGGCATAATAAAATATGAAAATTGGCATCCTCACTAATTTAAATAAGCTATCATCAATCCCAACTCCAGTCCTGTGTTTTCTATGGCTTAACTTAATAATTAAATTAAATAAAAGAGAGGCTCGGAGTATTACCTCAAATAGTGAGTTGGGAAGACCGATCTGCTTTGGTCCGGATTGTATCCACCTGTGCACAATTAATCAACTCTAGTTAGGAAAATAATCCAAATAAATATAGCACATCAATATGATCCTATGCTGGGCCTCTTGTGCTAAGGACTAGGAAGACATAGGAAAAGTCGCATCGACTCACTGTCCACAAGGTAACAGAAACAGAGCGGAGGGGAATGACCAAAAAGGTGGCTTCGGCGAGAGAGAGAGAGAGAGAGAGAGGAATGAGAAGAGAAGAACGTCACAGAAGAAAGAGAGAGGGGTCTACTGGCAAGTAGATGACCTGATATCAGTGCAGACAGATCCAACGTAGAGCTAATGGGGTGAAGATCATGACATCCACTAATGGCTTCTTAAATCGTTTTGAAACCATGGTTTGACTACGCATCAAGGGAGAGGGAAAATGAAAAATAGAATATAATGTCAAGAGAAAGGAAAACTCAACGGTCCGGTGCTAACAACCTTGCCTATTGGCCAACTCTGGCTCGATTGTCTTGACAGTTGCATCGGTAGCTCCGGCGATGCGACACAAGAGTAGTACACCAGCAATAGGAAAAAGAGGGATAAAAGAGGAACAACAAGGGAGAGAAGAAAACCAACCGAAGCCAAGAGGTTAGAGGCAATTGGCTGCCAGGTTGTGATCTCGACGATCGATCGACTCTTCTCAATAGTCCGACGGCCAAGTCAAGGGTGGAAGGAGGAGGATTCGATGACTAAACAGGGGAATGAGAGGCTTTCGACTGAACTTCCCGCTGGCGATCGTTAAGCAAGGCTAGCAAGCAATCGAGTGCGAGGGACAGAGAGCACAACTAAATGCTGATCAATCGGAGGCAAAATGGCGATGGTTTGAGGCAACAGGACTCGGCTTTGAAGGAAGCGATGCTGGCCTGACAATTTGGGAAGGAGGAGAGCGGATTAGATAAGATTCTGATTGGCTTGCCAAGCACCACGTATCTCAAAGTCCATCCCAGACTTCCTTTCCGAGTCCGGCGAGGATTCAAGGACCAGCCAACCCCATTTCTGACGAGTAGTTGGACTCAATTCTGCTGAGTTAAACTAGGAAAATCATCTGACTTGATCGGGGTTTCGCATTCTCCACTCAAAAAAAATTCCATTCTTGGAAATTAAATACGTGAGATTCCAAAAAGTGGGGGTACACTTAGCCTTATCTCATTCTCGAATTCCTGTATCAAAGCTAACCCATTATTAATGACTTATTAGTTAAATTAATTTGCTGCACTTTCTTAGGAATCATCAATATTGCAAGGTTAAGGTCATCTTTGATAGAGGACACGCCACACATTGAAACTAAAAGAAATTCACTGTAACATGATATATATGTTGCCAGCCAATCCCAAGATCACATCCAATTCTTCATTCTAGAACATCTTTTTAATCTCAATGATCAGGTACATAACTCACAAACAATGTCCACCGACATAATATCACCATTTAGGTTACACATGCATAACTTAGACTCTAACCATTCATACATCATCATACCCTTTCTTTCAACAAAACATCCTTATATAAATGAATGACCAGCACCATGATCAATAAGATATGTGCATTAATAGATGCTACTTTGATCATAACTAGCTACAAAACACAAATATATATTTAGACTTAATGTAGGTAACACAAAAATAATAGGAAGAAAAAAAACTATTTTATTAATGAACTGAAACTTACCAGACTGCCTCTCAATAGGTCAACCACACATTGCTACAGCCCTCACATGTTTCCAGACACTTTTACAAATAATAGCTTGACACCCATATTTGATGTCAATTTGTTTGCTACGATAATGAATTAATGGATTTTTTGTCAATAAAATTACGGACTTATTATCATAAAAAAAATCTTCATAGGCTTATCTTGTTGATGATGTAACTCACTAAGCATTTTTCGCAACCATACGGCTTGAGTAGTACTATTCCCAACTGCAATATATTCTGCCTCAGCAGTAAAAAGAGTGACCACTTGTTGCTTCTTAGATAACCAAGTAAAAACTCCTAAACCAAAATGAAAAGTATAGCCAAAAGTATTTTTCCTCCTTTCAATATCACCTGCTGAATCATTACCTATGTATCCAATAAGCTCCACATTATTAGCAGAAGAATAAAAATACCATCGCTTTGAGCACCCTTGATATATCTGAAAATGTGTTTTGCTACTTACAAATGAGATTGATGTGGAGTTTTCATAAATCAACTGATAATGCCAATGCCATTCGTAATGTCAGATCTGGTAGCAATCAAATATTATAGGCTTTCTACTATTCTTTTAAAATTTACCGAATCAACCAGCCCACATAGCAAACCACCAGCGCAATAAAATTATTTATTGAAGAGAACCCAACTCTGAGACCATGAAGAATGGTGAACCTTGAACAACCCCTAATAATGAGGCATGTGAGAAGAAATAAAATTGAGAAGAAAATATATCTGGAGAAAGAACTAAAGAATTTAATAATAATAATAATACTCAAAAAAGTAGCGAGGCCTTCTTCCTCCCTGTACTCCAAAGAAAGTCCCGTGTTCAGGCCCCTCTCACAACGCCTCACCACTCTCCAATATTTAAATTTTAAAAAATAACCACTTAGACTCCCTCAAGAGCTCCATTCATTGAAAAACTTCAAGAACCATTGTTCCTTTTGGCCATCCCATGCCTTTATACCTCCCAAAACTAAAACTAGGACCTGGTGATACGATAAACAAATAAATAAATTCTAATTAAACTAGGACAAGCAATGACTTGTCAACAACATAAATGTTATCCAGTTTGATTCAAGTTAGAAGTGTTACTATATATCTTGTATTTAAAAGATTGAGTCCTAAAATGACCTCTCTACTCAAGTCCTCAGCCTAAGGGCTTAGGCCCACTGCCTGAATAAGATTTGCCCATCCCAAAGCCTTTGGTATTGCACCTTTATACTTTGGGGCTTTGATTAGGTGGCATTAAAGACTTTTGATTGAAGTTTTTCTTTTTTCATGTACTTTCTTCATTATTATTGAAAATTTACCTAATTGTTTTCACTTGTGAATGTAGGGTATAGTCCAAATCAAATATAGATAATGTAATAACTAAGGACCTTTCCTAAAAAGACAATTGAAGAAGATATTATATAGACTCCTTGATTTTGTATAAATATCTAATATTTACCTATTACATAGTTAATATTGGACTAAATCTCATCAATGTAGGCTCTCATACTCTTTCTATTTAAACCCTAGTATCCTCTTCAGACTAAGGATGCAAATCTAAATCTAAATCTAATCATAAAATTGTAGAGCTCATTTGTTATATTTTCCAATCTACATGAGCCATCAGTTAGGTCAAACTTGATACCATTTGTAACAACTTAAAATCTTATCCTAAAACTATTTAAGAAGATATTATTTGGGCTCCTTAATCCTGTATAAAAATCAAAGATCTACATGTAAGACTAACCTCTCATTAGTATAAGCTCTCACGGATAAAGTTGCACAAAAAAATAACTATTGGCCTCATGTTAATTCTGTAAAAGTCTTTGCCTTGCTTCTTCAATCTCTCTAGAAATTCTTGGAGCATTTAGTCTTGCACTAATCGCCTCTCATGGGATTGTAGTCTCACATCATGACACTAAAAAATCATTTTAGAACTCGCTTTAATCAATAAATTGAAGAGCTTTAAAAACTTTATTAATAATTACTTGACGTCAAAAGGAAATAACTAAAGTCCAATTATAAGAGATGTTTCCTAAGGCCAATAGGCCCTTTAAATTTTTAGGATATAAATTTTCTTAAACATTAAAGAGATAAATATTAAATAAATAATAAAAATTGATTACTCAACTTGTAACTAACATGAGTTTTTGGAAGAAAGAAATGTAGAAGTTTGGACAAAAATGAAAGAGATATCATGTTATAAATTATGAGCTATGGAATGGTATTTTTATAATTTTTTAAAGTTTACTACTATTGACATATTTCAAAAAATCATGCATACTTCCTCATTTGTCTTCTATATGGATGATGCAAAATGTGTCTTAAAGCTAACCCAAAATTGAATATTATAGAATTATATAAAAATTTTAAGTATACTAATGCTAGTAAATCTTCCTTTTGGACTAATGTAATATGGATCATCTTTCTTAATGTGGTTGGATATGAATTCTAAAATTTAAGCTCATTAGACTTGTCAGTTAAGTGTTGCATTATATGGTTTTTTTAAAGAAGTGATTGCCAGTCTAGTAATCTTTTAGAGTATCCTCTATCCTATCAATTTAGCTTAACATAAATATTAAAGGATCATCCTTAAGTTCATTCAAATATAACTTTCATTGCAACCATGTTTTATTTTTGATTTTTGATAGTGCCCCATCACATAGATTATCTTAATGAGACCTCTTTCTAAGATTCTAGAACCTTTGTTTACACAGCCAGCCGATATGGAGATCTATGACTCTTTTAGAACCAATTAAATTTTTATGTTGTTTCTTTATCTAGTTTGTTATCTCTAGATCTAGTCTCTTTGCATAGTAGAAAGAGTATTGTTATTACAACGTTTGGGGATTTTAGAGTTTTGACTTTCTAGATGTAGTCTCCATTTTGGCTTAATTGGGCTTGATTTATGAGGGGGGCTCCCTTTTGGTTCAATCTGGGTTTGATCTAGACTTTTTCTGCACTTAGATCAAAAGCAATCTCCTCTTTGATTTGATCGCCATTCGATTTAGGCTTGAATCTGGGTTTAATTGAGGAGCAAGGCTCCTCTTCGACTTGATTATTGTTTTGATCTGGATTCGATAAGGAGCAAAGCTTCTTTTTGACTCGATTGCAGCTGGATCTAGGCTCAATCAGGATTAGGGCTCAAGCTGCTTTCAAGCTTAGGCTGCTTTTGGACTTGGTCTCGAGCTAGTTGTGAGTTTGGATTCTTTTAGGTTCAGGCCATGGTAAAGATCTTCAGGCTCCGGCACATGGCTTCAGGGCCTAAGTCAGTAGTTGACAGGCTTGCTGTAGGCTACTTCAAGACTTGATTTGATAGTCATTCGGCTTACTGTGAGCTACTTAGGCTATATTCCAGCTTCATTCACTGAACTTGCTATAAGCCTTTTAGGCTGCATCGGAACTCAATTTTGTGGTGGAATAAAGGGCTTCTCCTCATAGACATTGAGTTTGAATTTGATGAAATTATTGGAGGGGATAAGGTATCATCTCTCCCATCACCTTGGTTCTAAGGTCTCAAAAGGCATCATAATGATGAAAGACTTCATCTTAATGGGGGGAAAAAGACTTAACACGAAGAGTTTTATGAGTAAGCTTTGAACTTGAACAAGAGGGTTCATATTGTGATGTAGGAAGAACAGAAACAGAAGGAAATTGTTGTTGGCTTCATGAGGAATCAAAATGGAGGACAAATGGGGATTCAACAAAGTTTTTAATTCAGGTTTTGAGGGAAGAAGTAGATTTACTAGAGGATTTTGGGTTTGTGGAGGGAGTGGTATGAGGTTTTAGTGAAGAAGATCCTAGGGCGGTACTATAATTTCAGTGTTTCGAGGTAGTGGGTAAGGGGATCACTTAGGATCTTTGGGCAGGCTTTCAGGAGAGGATCCTTGCCTCTGGGGTCGGTCCATATGTTGACTTAGGACCATTTGAAGTCCCTAATTTCAGCTTTCTCAGTTGTTTAATACTGGGAACTAGCTGAAATCAGCTAGAGTGCGTGAGATGGGCTGAAAGGGCACATGAGACGTGCTGGAATGCGTTGTTATCGTGTTGAGAATTTCGGCACTCATTATGCTTGCAATATTTGGGCGTTTGAACTCTTTAAGAATTTCCAAAGGGGTTGGAAGGACGCATGGTTGATGCATGGTGTTTTAGGTTGCTGGTTTCCAGCTATTTAAGGCGTGTTTTGGTTGCATCTAGGGGGTGCTCTCTACCAGCTGTGCGTGGTGAGGATGTGAATGCGTGACTTATGAGCGGCGACACCTTATTCCTTTGCCTCGATGGACTCTTCATCGTTTACGGAATCATCCGAGGAGTTTTGTTGCCTTTTGGAAGGCGTTAAGGAGGTTTGCAAGGCTACGATTCCGCTGGAAGAAGTGCTAAACAGCTTGGACACGAAACAAGGGCATATTTGTGTGTTGGAAGTCATCAGCACAGGTGCAGGCAGCCTCGTGCTAGAAATCCTAGCTTGTCTGAGGTATGTAAGGTTTGTTTTTCAGGTGTTTGATGGTTTTTTTTTTTTTTTTTTTTTGTCAGTTGGAGAGCTGCAAGAGGAAAAAATAATAAAAAAAAAATCATGAAGAGTTTAAAGAGCGTATTAATGGGAGGTGCAAACGCTGCCAATTGCGGTGGAAAGCTGGATGTGTAGGGTGGGTTGCTTGTTCGTTTCCAGCCGTTTTAACATTCTTTAAGACATTTCAAATGGGGCTTGATTGGTTGGGGACTGTGAGGAGATTTATTAGAATTCATAAAAAGGAAGGATCCTAGGCCAATAGAGGAAGCCGACAGCCGTTGTCAAACCCGAACGCGTGAAGGTCATGTTTCGTGTAGCGCATCTTGGCTGAGGAATTTTTGTTCATTTCCAACTATCCTAGGAGTTCTAGCCAGCTGGAACTCTTGGACTAGTGTTCAGGCATAGCTTGGCCCAATTAAATCGCGTTGAATGAAGTCCAAAAGGGGCTGGACGCGTGAAGATGCATTGCTGGCTTGGGGCAAACTTTTGCTGGGTGTTCAGTGTTTTTCTTCTCTCTCTCTGGTATGTTCTTAGCTGGAGTCTGTTTTAATGAGGGCGTTTATCAATCCTTTAGTTGGTTATGGAAGGGTCCTATTTGAATAAAAAAAAAAAGAAAGGAAGAAGTGAAGGAATAGTGCAATCTAGACAGTTGATTAGGTGCTAGAGCGTTTTCAAGGGAATGAAGGCGTTATATTTAAAGACTCCAGCAATGTTGGGGCATTTTAGGAGTTTCCTTGCCAGATGGGGACTCTTAAAGACACGTAGGCGCTTGAGAGGGATGGACAACATGGTAGAAGACGCATTAGAAGACATGAAAGGTTGCTGGAGGATCGCTAGCAGGTGTTGCAGATATTACTGCATTGCCTATTGTTTGCACTGTTTGATCATAAGTTTCATGTTTGCTAAAATACAAAAGCACCTCCAGGCAATTCTTCTAGCGTGTACAATCCCCACCCTTTTCCTTTGGCAGTAAAAAAAAAAAAAAAGAAAAAACTACAAATTGAATGTTATGTCTTGTTGCATCACACGATTTCAACATTGCTTACTGCACCCACATTTACTCCAACACTCCTTAATAAATTATCTGACCAATTGACCATTGCAAGTATCCGACATAACTTCATTCTTGTCAATGGGGCAATGTAAAAATGGTAACGTTTTGTGGATGAAATTTCTTCTTAGGTAGGCCATTTGATACGTAGGCAAATTCCCTTCTACTTTCTTGTGCATGGCACAAGGTATTGCTACCAAAACAATCCCATTATCAGGTGAATAAAGAGTGAATGACAAAGAAAAGGAAGCAGGAGATGGGCCCTTTACTCTGTTTAAGTTCTGTCCCCCCTTTCCTTTTTCTTCCAGCCTGTTTTCTCTTCTACTTTCTTGTGCATGGCACAAGGTATTGCTACCAAAACAATCCCATTATCAGGTGAATAAAGAGTGAATGACAAAGAAAAGGGCAGGAGATGGCCCCTTTACTCTGTTTAAGTTCTGTCCTCCCTTTTCTTTTTGTTCCAGCCTGTTTTCTCTATTATTTGGTGGAAACTTCTATATGATTCTCTGTATTCCCTGGTTGTCCTATATATGCTGACCGACTATAAACATTCTTTTCTTGCTGTACCTTGCTAATGTTTTGTTAGCACTCCTTTATAAATCTACACAGTTAATAAGATTTTAGGGGTAGTTTTCTTCCTCCCAGTATTACATCAAAAAGGTAAAAGATGATGGGTATTTCTCACTGTTGAATTCATTTACTACCGAGATTCTCACTCTTCCTTCAACTTACGATATGTCATTGCCATCATGAAATGGCTTAATATCACCGAGTGCAAGTTGTAGGTGCCGAACAAGCTCCAAGCTGTGATCTCGGTTCCCTCATTTTCCTTGCCCTTCCATTCTTGCTGTTTCCACAAAGTTTCAGATTTGGATGAATGCCCTTCATGGTCAAATTCAGTGAAGCACTACCACCAAACATGCTATGCACGACAGATTTTCTTTGTCTTTAAATTTTCTCAACAAATTCATTTCAAAAGATAACTCCATCTAATGTCATGGGAGTGTTTCTTAACCGACAAAAGGAATTGCAGCAACTCAAATTGGAATTAACGATTCAAATTCAAGAGGCCTTAATCTTTCAGCAGCACTCTATTTTGAAATAATTTAAGTCTCAAAACTGTATCAATACAGGAATTCAAAAATTGCAAACCATATATGGTTGGAAAGCTCAAGAAATCTACTTTCTAACGCATCAAAACGGTCTATGATTTGGACTTTTTTTGAGAGAGTTATGGCCATTTTACTGAAAGCTATTTAGGTTGGCAGAATTGACAGAAATTAATATGTTTGCCAAAGCATTGCTCTTGAAACAAAATTCAGCCAGCCTGGTGGCCCTCGTTGTAAGGCCTCCTTTAAGCGTGGACCAACGCCTAGGCTTGCTTCAATTACTCCAGCATGAAATCATTGTCAGTCTTGGAAACAACTCTAACGGTTGCATTTCCCCCATTATCCTAACTCTGATGTCCTCTTTGCTATTTTTTCATGATCTAACAATAAGCATCCTTATTAAATTCTGAGCTGTCTATGATCCCACCTCCATACTAGGACCTTGGTGACTCAGCCAAGCACTCTATGATTGCTGGATTATCATAAAAAGATGGCAATACATAACAGTATGAAGATTAGTCATCATCCTTCTCATGAATAAAAAAGAAGGCATACTCGAGGCCTCCATTCATCACCATCATTTTGGCAAAATATCTCAACAATTCTTTATTATACATTCCGAATATTGACTCAAGTGGTTGGACCACACTATTGGATCTGAGCCAAATCTTAAAAACTGAACCCAATCATTGAATTTTGACCCAACTTATGTCAATTGGATCTCAATTGATATTGTGGAATAGATTAGGTAGCTGAACCCATAAACTAATCTTAACCTGGTATGTAGCTATATTACTGAAAATTGGATCAAATTGCCAAATTAGGCTGCTAGATTCAGCCTGATTTGTGGAAATTGGACCAGATGTCTTGACCATAGTCTAAATTGACCTTTTTGTTGCGATCCAAATATGAAAACTTTAGGACAGTGCTTGAATCTGCTTATTTGATAGTTTTTTCAAAATTGATGCACTCAATGTTCAAATTATATGCTTCATTTGCTCATCTTATTATGGTTCAAATATGAAAACTATTGAGTTGCAGTTCAAGTCAACTCATTTAATAATTTCTTCAAAGATAATACATTTGGAGCCCCAACTATAGACCCTAACTATCCTTTTTATCATAAGCCAAATATGGAAAGCTTTAGATTTTAGTTTGAGTTAATCTATTTTGTGAGTATGTGTCCTACTTTACTATGCCTTTCTGATACTTTAAGCTGATAACTAAAATCATCCCAAACACTTGTGGAATAGAAAGTAGAGGTGGGGAGCTGAAGTACATTTTTTAGTCTTCTAAAGAACATTAGCATTCCTCGGTCTATCGAAAGTCCTTGATGTTATGTAGAGCTTTGAAGAAAGACTGATATTTCTCAACTAACCTAGAAATAAATTGGCTTAAAGCTGCTACTTGAGCTGTGAAGCACTAGATCTCCTTAACCAATCTAGTGTGGTCATCTCCCAGATAGCTCATATATTCTCCAAATTAGCCTCAATTCCTTATTAGCTAACAATGAAATTGAGAAATTTTCTAGAGGTCATATAGAAGGAACATTTGCTTGGGTTGTGTTTTATCCGTTAATACCTTAGCAATTGAATGGCTTCTTCTAGGTCGGCTACATATTACTTGACCTTAATACTCTTAACTAGCATGTCATCTACATAGACTTCCATGTTCTTGCTAAATAGATTCTTGAAGATTTTGTTGATAAATCCTTTATACGTTACACCAGCATTCTTCAATCCAAAGGGGACTATGTTATAGCAGTGAAGCCCTCTCTCTATGACAAGGACAATCTTTTCTTCATCTGATGGATGCATTTTGATCTAATTATAATTAAAACAAGCATCGATGAAGCTAAGTAGCATGTCAAGTAGTTGCATCGATAAGCTAATCTATCTTGCATAGTGGGAAGCTATCCTTCGAGCAATCTTAGTTAAGGTTAGTAAAGTCAACGCACATTTGCTATTTCTTATTGGCTTTCTTCACCATGATGATGTTGGCAAGGTCATGAGCTTTACTAATGAACTTGTCCTCCAATAGTGTCACGACCCCAATCGTGAATCTCGGTATAGGGGCTTACAACACGGCCGCATACCCTTAATCCAAGGCTCAAGAGTATGCCAGGCCTGCTAGCCTCAACCTGAACACATCATAAGATATAACCATAAAAGCCAAAACACATTATTTTCTATATTATATCATCAAACCTGTACATATCATCCTCATCTGATTCATACAAAAGTCTATACACCCAAAAGAGTAACTACAACAGCTCTCTGATCTCACTCTTAGGGTCCCTCCCTAAGGCTTTGGTTTATCAAGTATGCATCATCCTTATCTGCTGCAAAAATATAACACATAATGGAATGAGCTAAAAAGCCCAGTAGAACTTCTACACTTACTATCATGAATATGTCAAATAAATAGTTCAGTATAATCAAAATAGGTTTCAACAAATAATATCACAATACATATATCCATTCAAAAAACCAATAAAATCCATGCTCAAAGAGAATTATTCAAGCCACCCAAGAGTTCCTATCCACCATCAACTCATCCCCGTGACCGTAGTAACACCCAAATCATCCACATACTCACCATCACCTCCACACATCAGAATACTTATACCACAATCTCAGAATAACCTCACACCCATACCTTCATACCCTCACATGCAAAACACCACTAAGCAAGTCGCACTCACTTAGTAAGCAATACGCCCTGGGCCTCCCTCTATAACCCTTGCCACAGCGTCCGTAAAGACATCACTAAGTGAGCCACTCCCTTAGTCTGCAATACTGTTGGTACATACTGTCCCCATCAAGAGCCAGTATTACGTGTCAACAACCTAACCTGATGATACTTCTCCCACTCAGGTTGGTTTATATACTAGTACCCAGCGTAATAAACTCAATCATGTCAGCTGTCATAACTGTATTCTACTCGGCTTACGCGGCCTTCATGCCCTTTCCCGGGCTGCCAATCTAGGAAAGTAATGGTACCGCAGTACTCCAACTCACCACCAGAATTAGTACCACATACCAACAATATCCGTCACATATACCATCTTCCTCAACTAAGTCATCCTCAAACATCTCCATAGCACCACCAAGCCACTCCACCGCCAGAATGTCAAAACTCGGAAACATGATTAGAAAATCCAAAACCATTTATATCAAAATATTATGCTGCAATATACACACAAATCCATAAGAATCCATAATATTCATCTCAAATCATGCAAAAAAAAATCTCATAATAAAACATGATATATGCAAGCATGCACATCATGAAAACATATTACACAACAGTATGGTATAGAATTCTACCTCAGATGACTACTCCAATAACTCCTCAATGCAACATGTGTAGTCAGCGATCACTTATAATCCCACATAAATAATCAATTTATCAAAATCCATAACCAATACAAATTACCATTTTACCCCTCTAGCCCAAAATCTAAAAATGACTCTTTTACCCCTCTCACTCAAAGTCTAACAATCCCCTACTTACTGCTTTTTATCCCAAATTTAATTATTTTCTAGTTTTACAAGTTTTCGCTAACTTTGCAATATTTACAAAAATGCCCCTACTTTCGTCATCAAATTTTCCTATGATTACCTTGGCCGTTTATCGATTTAAACATCATTACCAAAATTAGACTCATTGCTAATCACAATGGTTCAGTTTTCAAGATCAGATTTGATCAATATAAATTTAAATAAATGTGTTTCCTTGAGCTCATTTAAATCCTTTTATTTCAACTCAGTATGAACACCATATAATTTTTAGTTGAAAAAGAGATCAAATTAGGCATTTCTAAACTCAGATTTGAATCTTCGGAGTGAGTCTAGCCAATTCACGTGAATTCTATAATTATTCTAACATTTTTTCCTATTTTTTTAATTTAAAATTAGCCTCAAGACTTGAATTTCTTCCCTGGTTCACTGGTTTAGGCCCAGCCCAATAAGAAGGCAGCCTTCTTCCTCTCTTCACGTATTCACTCCCTTCCCTCTTCACGTGAGCACCCAACACCAACCTCGAGTGCCACAATTCCCCTGTTTCCCTCTTCTTGATGTTGTTGTTGTTCTTCTTCTTCTTCTCTTCTCCAAATCTCCCTCTCTCCCTCTCTCTGCTCTCTCTCTCCCGTCTCCCTCCCCCTCTCTACTCTCTCTCTCCCTCTCTTTGCTCTCTCTCTCTCTCTCTCTCTCTCGTCTCTCTCACTCTCGTGCGTCTCTCTCCCTCTCTCTCGTCTCTCTCCCGTCTTCCTCCCTCTCTCTGGTCTCTTTCTCTCGTCTCTCTCCCTCTCTCTCGCACGCGCTCCAGCCACCGTGGCGGCGACCGCAGCAACACCCCCCCTCTCTGGTGAGCACTCCGGCATCAACTAACTTACGGATTTTTTAAAATTTCACTAGTTTCTCTGTCTAAAAATAGAAAACAAAGGAGAAAAAATTTTACCTTAGCCTTATCGGAGTTGCTGGCGATGATATGAACCTCCCCAGAAGTTCACCTCGCTCTAGAGATCCTCCCCTATTCTTTAATTAGAAGATCTTCCATCTTGTCAGCTCACTAACAGTGTCAACTCCAGCTCCGGTGACACTCCATGGTGAAGGGGGTTCAAGGTACACCCTCCAATAGTGGTTTACCAGCCCGGATGCAGGGAGAACGAAAGAAAGGAGAGGAAGAAGTGAAGTAGAGAAGAAAAGAGTGGTTCAATTGTTAGCTTCGTCGTGAAGACTCTTGTTCTCTCCTCCCACTACTGATTATCCTTACTGAATTTTCTCTCTCCATTCACTATGGAACACTCACGAAGACACACAAAGACGAGAGAATTCAGTGGATTCTTATCATTATTATAATTATTATTTAATCAAGGCTAATCTAGATTAACTTATCTTAATCCATTCTTAATCATTACAAATAGTTTATCCACTTCTTTGTTGATTGCTTATTATCGATTAATTATGAAGTTTCTCTTTTTCTGTCAAACTGGTTTACGACTCGAGTCTATGTTGAGCTGGTGGACAATAACATGGGTCAATGCTAGGCATATTAGTAGCTAGCTAAGAAAATGCATCAGAATTCCTAAGGAGGAACTCCACGATCTGCTCCCAAACCTCTTCTGACATAAGGGAGTTGATCTAAACAGTCTTTGTGAAGTCATCTCCTAATTGGACGATGTCCAGGTCTTCCACAAGGCTCAGATCTCTATTTCTTAAGCTCATCTCTAAGGCTCGGGCTTTCTATCAGCCATGTCTCGGTTGACTTAGTGTTTCTCTTTAGAGTCACCACATAATATTGTTAGGCTGCAGTTTGTTCTCCTCTAAGTTCTTCTACATTATAATTGGTGATGAGTAGATGATAGGTTGATATGATGGTTTCAGAGTATTTAGGTTTGGCCGATCTAGAATTGCATTATAGGCCGAAAGCACCTTGAAAACCAAAAAATTCACCATGATAGTCTTGTTGTAGTGTCCTTCTATAGTTGTCATTTAGGTTATCATCCATTTAGTTTGAGCAAGCTCTATAATGAAGCCAATCAATGGGGCTTTTATCGCCTTAAACCTATCAGTGTTGATGCTCATCCTTTGAAAGTCATCATAGAAGAGGATGCCTTCCAAGCTACTGTTATCTACTAAGATTCTTTTCACCAAGTAGTTAGAAATAGTCGCTGAGATGACTAAAGAATTATTATAAGGGGTCTGCACTTTAGATCTTCCATAAAAAAGGTGGTTGGCTCAACCTTGGATCTCACCTTTTTGGTAGAGGGCTCCTTAGCTCATACTTGCTGTACATAAGCCTTTCGAGTTAAAGAACTTTCTTTACTAGCAACCAAACCACTATGGATCATTATAATAACTTTAACAATAGGTCAGTTGTTAGGCTATCCTTTAGGTCTAAACTCTTCTCAACTGTTTTGTTCAAGCTATTGGTGGCTTTGAATGTAGCAACCAAGGTATTCTCTTTAAATGAAGTCCTTAATCTTATCCTTCAAATATTGGTACTCCTTAGTATCATGACCATGGTACCTATGAAATTGGTAGTACTTGTTCCGATCCCTCCTCGTAGGCTTAGTCCTCAACTTTAGAGGCTCATGAGAATAGTTTTCATGGCTAATATGCATTAAAGTATGACTCCAAGGAATATTAAGAGGAGTATAGTTTTCAAACATTTGAGGAGTCTTAGGTTGGTATAGGGTCACTTGGGCTCTATGGGACTTCTTTTAGGATTCCTTGGGCCTCTACTCATCCTTCTCCTGATGCTTCTTTCTAATTCACCCCTTATCTTCCTTCTGAGCCATGAGTGCCTCTTCGGCATTGATGTACTTCTTAGCTCGGGCTAATAGCTTCATGAGATCCTTTGAAGGTCATTTCATTAGGAAAAAGCTAAATCTGGACTTCCTCAAATTGTTCATAAGGGATACAATGACTACTAAAGCATTTAGATTTCAAATTTCCAGGGCTTCAGAATTGAATTACTGGATATAATCTCTTAATGACTCATCTTTCCTCTGCTTGATTGATATTAGGCTTGTAGAGGTCTTTTAGTTATTTTGGCTATTAGTGAAGTGACTGATGAATTGCTAGCTTAGCTATTTAAACAAGCTAATGGAAGCAGGTCTCAGACTTGAATATTGCATACAAATAACCTTCTTCAGGGTTGCTAGGAAAGTGCAATATATAATAGTGATTGGAGTACCATGCAGTAGTATGTGAGATTAAAGCTTTTCAGATGATCAATGGAATCAAAGATCCTATGGATCTAACTAAGACATCTTAAATATAGGGGGCAAAAACTCAGTCATTACCTCTTTGGTGAATGGTGGTACCTTAGGTAGGTCAAGCTCATTGGATAGGTTTGCCCTCTTTCCTTGGATGTACTCCATGGTCACTTTGATTCTCTAATTCATCTCCTCTAGTTGCTGATCTACTTGACATTAGCTTATCATGGGGGTCTTGGAGCTAGAGTGCTCATCTAATTGTGATAGCTGGTCTTGATGCTTCTCCTCAAATCAGTCGTCTTGGCATGCGCCCTTAATTCATCGGTTCCGAAGGTTTTGAGGTTTCTCACCAAGTTTTAGTTGCGGTTGATTGTTGCTGGCAACTCGATGAGCCCTTTGGTTAGCTTCTAGTTGACCTCTAAAATTAGATCCTTGGGGAATCAAGTCCTGTACTGGATAAGATGGCATCTCAACATGCTAGAAGAGGACATTGAATTACTCTTAAGCTATTGTTGTCATTGATGGAGGATTTAGATTGATCGAATCTCCTACATAATTTTAGAAGCTGACCTGAGAATGGCTCATGGCTACTTAGGGTCTATTTTGATCTTTGGATGGGAAGGAGGGGAGGATGAAAGGTATGGAAAGAAGGGGAGGGGAGGGTTGTTACCCTTTCCTTATTTGAAGAGGAAAAGAAAAAAAAAGGATAATTTGTATTCACTTTGTTTGGATAAAGAAGGAGAAGCAGGTAAAGAAAAATTATAAATATAAAATCATAAATATATCCTTACCATAAGAAAAATCAAAATCAATTTGTAGGGATAAAGTTGAAAGATGGAGCAAAAATTATTCTCCTCTTCCTCTTTATCCCCAAATTTGGGGGCTAAAGAAATTTAACCTTTTGGGCTTGTTTGGTTCACAGGAAGTGACTTCCAGACAGAAATAGAATGTCTAGAAATTAAATTTTCAAGCATAAAATATTTAAACTATCACGTTTGATTGACCATGAAAAACAGACATTTTTCTAGAAAAGAATGAAGCTGTCACGTTTGGTTGAACAGTTTCTTTCACAGAAAAGTAGTGCAGAATATTAATTATATCCTTTAGTTCTTAAAGCTTTTTTTTACCATCTAATTTTTTAAACTTTAATTATAAAAAATGGTAAAAAAATCAAGATACTAAAATTCTGCAACTCTCTAAAGAAACATGCCCAAAAAAAACACAACAGCAAAAACAAAAAAAATTCAGGATCAAAAACCAAATTGACACAACATCAATTTGTAAAAAAGATCTTAACTAATTCTTACCTCGCGTTTCTTCTCTCCTTCTCTTGCCCGCTGATTTGATGGGAAAGAAGGGTATGTTGGGAAGAAAAAGAAAACATGCTACGGTGGGAAAGTAAATCCCATGGTACCATAGGATTTTATTTTTCATAAAATGTAGGAATTTAAATCACGTGATAACAGAGTATTCCCACGGATGGACTTTAAAAGCATGAACCAAACATTCTAATTTGCGGAAAATAAAATTCCACGATCTCTTTTATCGTGAACCAAATGAGCCCTTTGAGAGGAAATGGAGGACAATGAATAACCTCCATTCCCCTCCCCTTTTTTTCTCTTCCTTTCTAAACAAGGGTCTCTAAGACTCTTCTCATCCTTTCTCTCTCCTCCCCTTCGTTAACCTCCATCTAAATAGGCCCTTGGACACTGCTTGCTCTTTGATCTCTTCTTTTGGATGGTATGGTTGTGTGCTCTTGCTCATTCGCATAGACAACATCAATCTATTGATGTCACAAATTGAATTTCACATAGCAATTTAAGGAAGAAGTCATAGCTCAGATGGTAGAGTGCTTCTTTAGCTGATTTGTGCCTGCTTGCAAGAGGAAAAGAAGAAGAGCGGAAGAGGTTGGGAGATTTTCTCTAGAAGACCCTTCGACACTCTAGTTAGCTGAAGTAAGAAAAGAAAAACCTAGAGTTTCTTAGGTTGACACTCTAGGTTTTAGAGCTTAGTTTTAGAATTGAGTTTACTTAAAAGGTCTAAGGTTGCTTTTATAAGTATTTTTGAAGAGTTCTCCTTAAATTGATTCACTCATTGGTGGACAATCCGGATAAATTTAGATCCCCAAATAAGGTGATATTTTTGGTGGAGTCCTTCCTAAATAGGGTTACAGAATCCTTTGCAAATAGATGATGGACTCCTACTCAAATTGATCGGCACTTTTGGCAGAAAGTTTTCCAAATTGACCAGCAACTTTAATGAAAGTTTCTTCTGATTAGGACTTCTCTCTTTCAGAGGATATGTGTAGTGATTTGGTCAGTCATATTATACGACTTTCTAATTATTCATCACATGTCACCATCAGTTGGCTTGCTAGCTCAGCTCTTATCATATCAATAAATTAGAGCCTCTGATGTTTTAAAATCATAATACAAAACAATTAGAGAGAAATAAAAGGCTAAAGGCAAAAAATAATAGGCTTGAAAGAGGTAAGTGATACAAATATTTCTTAATGATTGTAGTAGCTAAGTAATAGTTGATGCCTCTTCAATATTGTGTAAAATATTGTATATGTAATCCCTTGAATCTTGAAACCTTTGACTGAATTTGACGGCTAGCAACTTCAAATTATTTTCAAGATCTATAATGTTTATGCGGTCAATTGGCAAAATAGCACATGTTGTTGGTGGTTAGAAAATTGAATAACATTTAGCATAAAATGGGAGCCAAGGAAAAAATGTTTGGGTTGATATATAGGCTTTCAGAAAGGGAACCCTAACTTGATAGAGTTCTATTGGGCTAGGAGCTAATGTAAACAACTTATCGGTAAATGAATCCTACAACTTATAAGATTGCAATGCAGAGCAAACTATGGTTGATAAATTGGTGTCTTGCATAGATTTGGCAGCACAAAGGTTTTTATTTATGAAAGATATGAAAATAATAAAATGATATCTCAAAATGTTAGAGAACTTTTCAAGGAAAATAGATTATATGAGTTACAATTATGGGCAGATTGGTCAAAACCTATTCCATTTCATAGAATATAAATGTAATTACAAAAACTTGAAGCCAGCAGAACAACAGGAAATAATGGAAGATTAGAAGAACAAAAATTGATTTCAAATAATTAATAACAAATAATGGTCATCCTCTTAGAGTAGTGAAACTATAGTCCAAACCAAAATGAAGCCAAAGCAAGACACTACAGTTGGCTTACGATATGTCCAGCATTTTTCAATTGGATCCTCATCCAATATTTTCCTCTATCAAAAAAGAAGATGCCAAGAAAGATCAGTTTCTTCTTCCTTGATTCTGAGCAATTCCCACTCAAAAAATTTAGAAACTTTGAGGAATCGTCGGTGTCCATCGATCCCTTCTCCCGAGAAAAAGCTTTAGTACTCATTTGGTTGAAGAAAAAATAAGAACGAAAAACATTTCTACTCTTATTCTCTGACAATTGGTAGAAAAGAGTGAGAAAATGAATGATGGGGGCCACATATATTTTTCTATCCCCCACTGGAAGACTTTTCCTATGAAGGAGGTGATATTTTAACTTTTTCAATCTCATAAAAAAATTTGCTAGCATCAAAAGTATAAAATTATCCCTCTATTTTTGTTATATTCCTTCTTTATTATATTTATATTATATTACTATAACATATATTATATTATATTATATCATAATATATATCATAATAAAAAATTATAATATACTATAATATAATATATAATATCATATAATATATCTTATATATTATAAATAAAATATAACTAATATATACAATTTAAATATTATTATATTGATATTGTATTATAATAATATAATATAATGTATAATATTATCATACAATATAATATAATATAATTATTATAATATAATAATATATAATAGTATATTAATTCTTACGTAATCTTCATTTTAAGGGTATTATAATTAAATTGGCATTTTATCATATAAAATTATCTCCAACCAAACATAAGAAAATGTTTTCTATCACGCTTGGAGCCAATGCCCAGTTTGTAAGATCGCAACTCAGCCACATACCCTTAGAGTAAAATCTTAAGAGGATGCAAGGCCTATTTATCCTTAACCTCCACATACTCAAATATAACATCAAATAAAATAGCAATTCATTATCATCAAATGCATAAAAGTGTCATAAAGCTAAAAGTCATATAACCCATCATGTCATACTATATTATGTCCCTTTCTTCAACAATCCCAAAATTCTGGCTCAGCATCCACATCCATAATATCTGAAAAAGGTAATGGGTTATGAGCTAACAACCCAAAAGAAATTCTTACTATATAAGTATGAATATGCATATAAGATAAAAATATTTAAATAATATTAGACAAAATATTTGATCAAAATAAATCATGATGCGAATAACATGCTATAAAACCATAGGTCAAAATATAAATGAAATCTTTTGTCATCTTTTGTTTTTTCATGGCATTAAACTACACCACTTCGATGTCATATCAGAAATCACCATAATAGTAATATCAATGAATCAATCATATCGGTATACCAATACTTCCTACATGTATACACTCCACATACTAGCGAATCAATCATACCAGTATCAAAGGCACACTAAAGATACATACTGATCCCTCCTTAGCTAGTATTCCGTGTTTAACAATCTAACTTGGTAATCTCCTCACACTCAAGTTAGTTCCCATACTAGTGCTACATGTCACAAACTAGTCAACCAGACTAATTCTACATCGGGCTTAAACCAACCCTAAGCCCTGCCTTCGATGACACATGTCTAAGCAAACTCGACTAAAGCCAGCTCAAATTAGTATCACGTATCAACAACTAATCTATGCCAGGTATTATAAACCAAGTCAGGAAATCATCCCATTGGTTCTACATTGGGCTTAAACCAACCATTGGCCCTACCCCGATTCCACCTCACCTCTTAGTGATTAGTCCACATGCTATTCTCCCCCCACATCACCACTTTATTATGATATGCAAATCAGCTTTCAAACCACCACAAGATCAACATCATAAATTATGCTAATATAATATGCCATAAATATACATGATCTCCACATGATACATATCACAGTTGAAAAATAGATCACATACATGCATAATCAAAACATGCGGATAAAACTATGCATGCAAAACCATGGCATATGCTATTAAAACATATGCGTAAAATAATACATGTCACATAAGAGTAGGATAAGATTCCTATCTCCAATCGCTAATCCACAATATACACCAAGATTCTCCACCGAACTCAATCAATCAGTAATGAGATCACCTACAAATGTCACCATAATCACAAATCCCTCAATTTTATTAGTCATATATTGACTATTAAATCTTGGCCTATCCTAGCATGATTAACTCAATTTAGGATTAAGTCTAGACCTATATGGGTTTAATTAGGGTCTAACTAGATTAATTTCCCTCCAATCAAATGATCACCTAATCCATCTAATTGACTTTAATTGGATCTACAATTGCTTAATTAGATTAATTAAAGCTTAATTAGATGATTAGGTTTATTAATTAGAGTTTAATTATATTAATTATATATCATATTGCATGCAAAGTATGGAGGAATTCTTAGTGGGATTAGGCTCATTATATTTCTTTTGCTTATTTTGTTTGTTTGCAGAATCTCCTCAAAATTCTTAGGATTAGGTACGAATTGTGTCTAGAGTGAGAAGCAAGAGATAAAAAAAAGATTTTAGAGCTTTTGCTAGAGAAAGATATATCTAATTAAGGACAAATCAGATCTTCAGTTACCAGTGTCACTTGTATAAAATAATTGACTAGAAACAAACATGATAGCTGGCATTTAAAATTATGATTGGATTTTTGACATTTTAGATAATTAATAACCTTTGTAAGTTAAATAATATTAACTAAATTTTGATGTACTAGTAGGTAAAAGAAAAAAAAAAAAAATTAAGTCTTATATAATTCTTAAGTTATACTTAAAAGATTTTGCAACCGTGTCATGCGTTTAGCCTAGATGGTGGGTTAGACCGTGATAGTCAGAGGGTACGTTCGCAAAGTTCTACTTACATTCCCAACATTTCAAACCCTGAAATATTCATTCAAATCTCAATCATGCATTAGGCAATGCAATGACTTAGGGGATGAAAATGCGTAAAACAGTGTGCTGCACGCACCACGAGTTAACAAGGCATCTCAGGAAGACCTCATAACTTAATAGAGCATGCGCGCCAACCAAAATGCCGTGCCCTAATGAGCATGGAGTAACAAAACATCATCAATGAGAACACACAGAGTAATACACACATTAGTTTCGACCTGATTTCTATTTGATTTGAACCTAGTAGTGCATGCATCGTTTAACCGAAAGACAATCGCTGAAAAGGGATGGATGGAGTACCTGGCGCCTGATGGACAGTGTGACACTCGCATGAGATTATGTAGTGGATGACTGGCCAGAGCAAAGGCAGGGGGGAAGCATAGTACTGAAGCTGCGCCTCGATGGCGTTATTTCAAGCATAGTACTGAAGCTGCGCCTCGATGGCGTTATTTCTTTATCAGGGATGCCGGAGACCAGGTGCCAGTACTCTCCTCCTTCCTTGCATCGCCTCTCCAGGCTGGGGCAACCTTCAATGATTAATTTCTCGAGTCGGGGGAGTCGCTCTCGTAGACCGTCCGGGAACGACGTCAGAGAAGGGCAATACCTGACCTCCAGATGCTGCAATGCAGTGAGGCCTTCCTACCCTTCTGGCAAAGAAGACAGTTGGGCGCAGCCACAAATGCTCAGGTCTTTCAGTGCGGTGAGTTGTGCCAGCCCTTCCGGCAAAGATCTCAACCTAGGGAGGCCCCATAAGCGCAGTGATGCAAGTCCTGTGTTGTGACCCAGCTGCGTCGGCAGAGACGTCAGGCTTGGACATTCTTCAATGAACATTGATTCGAGAGCAGTGGCATATCTCAACCCTTCCTCCAAGGACTTCAGGTTGTGGCAGGAGATGACAATCAATGACCTGAGGGAGGCAGGGCACTTGGGCAATTGGACCAGCCCAGATCCCGAAATATCCAAAGTTTCCAGCTGCGGCAGCATTCCTAGTTCGCCTGGTGATGGCGATGGCGACGGCGACGGCGACGGCGACGGACCTGCCAGATTATGACAATAGTGGATGTCTAAAAACTTCAGGGATATCAAGCCTTGAAACTCCACTTCTGGCCAGTGGACCAGATCATAACAATAGCTAATATTCAGACTTTCAAGGGAAGAAAGGCTTTTCCAAAACCCCAAGGGCGCTTCCGAAGACTGTGGTACCGAAAACAACCAATTGCAGCTCTTGATCTCCAAAGAGCGTAGGGATCCATAAAAGGCCCTTATCTGGTCATCGTCCTCCAACCGCGGCTGTGCCAGATCCTCACATCCCTCGAGAATCAAGTGCTCAAGAGACTGCGTTCCACTTTTAACCTGCCCAAAAAGCATCCTATTTCCTGGCATTCTCAACTCTTTTAGTACTGGTAGCACTGGCATGGCAGTCAACTTTGGACACTCGACGATCTGCAGCTGAACAAGCTGAGGGAAAACTACTGCTCTTCCTTCATTTTCTGACCATTCCTCCAAGCTTAGCATTCGAAGTAACGCCAGTCTCTCGAGGGAGGGAAATGCTTGCACCGTAGCATTGCTTCCACTGCCATATATGATACTTGTGCGACAGATGTGCTTGACCCTGTCCATTCTCGACAAGTAGAGGATCTTGAGGAGGGGTAGCAACCATAAAGGTGGGAGATGTTCGCATTGTGTGCAACCTCCCAGATGGATTTCAATTAAATTATGTAGGGAAGTAGAGCCCATCATCCAGTTCGGAAAGTGGCCACCCCCGTAGTGCCATATCGTCAACAGCTTTAAGCTATCATGAGGTCGAAGGGCTTCTAGCACCTCCTCAGCATTTCTTTTTGAGGAAACCTCCTCAGCATTTCGTGCTCGCACCAAAGCAGCTCCCAAGTCAGACGAATAGGGACGTTCCCACTCTTCAACATCCCAGCATAATACTAAAGATTGTAGACTTGGCTTGGAACCCAGATTTGCTTTTAGAGCATTTGCTGCATCTCTCACATTCGTCAGATTATAAAGCTCTAGATGGCCGCCAAGATTTAAGTTGGCCAACTCTTCTATGCCTGTCCCAGCATCAATGCCTACGACATACTTTGTCAATGTCTGAAGGTGGCTTAGCTGCCCCAAACCTGCCGGCATGTGCTTCAAGCTTTCGCATCCATCAATATAGAGATGTCTAAGGCTACTCATTTGTCTCATGCCTTCAGGCAACTTGCACAGAAACCAACAGTTAGAAAGTCTGAGAGTTTGTAGATGGAAAAGCTTGCTGGTGGCTTCAGGCAATCTTTTAATATAAGTTCGAGACAGGTCCAGGTATCTTAGGTGTTTCAAGCTTGTCATTGAAATAGGCAGTGTTTCTGAAAAAATACCATTACTATGTATATGTAATGCTCTTAGGAAACTGGGCTTTAATGAGGCACCACTGAATCTGAAACTAGCATCGCCAAACCACAACATTAGCGTGCGAATAGCCGGTGAATCATTTAAAATCTGGCCAAAGTCCATTGGTTTCTCTGCACCTATAAAGAGATGACGGGTTTTTCCGGGTATGACTTTTCCCTTCATAGGTTCTATCATACTAAGGCATTCATTCTTCATGACAGATTGTGCAAGGTCATGCATGAGATCATGCATCTTACATGATATTTTGGTGTATAATTGATGCTTTAAAATCCACATGTCATCAGCCCTAAATTGTTTAATATCCTGGAAAAATGATCTCGATGCCAACTCATCAAATATTTCATGCCCTATGGCTTCCAGTTCTTCACTTCCTTCAGATGGAATTAATCCATTTGCCATCCAGAGTTCAATCAGAATCTGCTTTTCCATCTCGTAATTCTTTGGAAACACACAACAAAAAGCGAAGCATTGTTTCGTATGAGAAGGCAAATGAATGTAGCTCAACCTCAGTGCTGGTAAAATCTCATTCCCGTCTTCAGAAACCTTCATATCCCATATCTCGCTTCTCATCATAGCAAACCACTCTGTTTCCTCTGTCTTGAAACGCATTAAACTCCCTAGTGTTTTCACTGCCAGAGGCAATCCCCCACATTTTTTAACAATCTCCTCACCAATTTTTACTAGCTTTGGAGGCTCTTCTGCTCTCCCTTCAAATGCTTTCTTTCTGAACAATGTCCAGGCATCAGCTTCAGATAAATGTTCCAGACGGCAAGGATGGAGTGTGCCCATGATCGATGAAACTCGCTCACTGCGCGTGGTCACAATAACTGTGCTCCCTCCACTGCCAGATCCTAATAGAGCTTTCAACTCCTCCCACTTACTCTGATTCTCACTCCAGACATCATCCAATACAAGTAGGTATCTTTTCCCACCAATCTTTTCTCGAAGTTTCTGCTGTAACAATTCCATGTTGGATTCATCACACTTTTCACAAATGATTAAAGTTATGATTGCTTGTGCAAGTTTTGCAATATCAAAATCCTCAGGGACACTAACCCATATGATTGGCTGGAAATGCTCCTTCACCCTCCGATCGTTGCAAATCAATTTTGCCAAGGTAGTCTTTCCTAGCCCGCCCATGCCGACTATGGGAAGGACTGCAACATTCTGGCTGTTATCATGGTCAATTAACAAATTTACTATTCTTTCTTTATCTTCTTCTCTACCAATGACATCTGACTCATCAATATAGGAATGGGTCTGTGGTCTATTTCTGATTTGTGGTTGTGCATTGGTTGCAAAATTAAACCTTCGACTCTCATCAAAAAGTTTATCTATTTTTTCAATAGTATCTTTTAGTTTCCTTCCCATTTTGTAGCGAGATAGAACTCGTTTGTGAGGGAAAAAGAAGCTGTGTACCCGGTTCTTCATATCATCTGCCTTCTTCCGCAGAACTTCATAATTGAATTCATCCAGTGTGTCATCAGCGTCGTAGGCTGCATCTTTTAGTGCTGCAAGCCAGGCCCTCACAGCTTGATCCTTGATCTGCCTCTGCTCTGCATCTCCAAGTATGGACTGCATTTCCAGTAGCTTCATTTTCAGCGTATTTAGCTGCTCATCTATACCCCGCCTAACTCGAGGCTGTCGGAGGACGTAGTCGGCTATCTTCTCCACCAGTGCTTGTACTACAGCCGAGAGAATTACCTCAGCCATGACTCCACCTAAAAGAACAGAGCCTCTCCAATAATCTCTGGAAAAGAATATTCCATCAAAAAAAATCTTTGGAGAAGAATAGATATATTACAAAGGCAAGTTGGTTCCCTACCAGCTTTTGGAACCTGCAACGTGATTGGCTGAATCACGTAACAAGAAAAGTTATACTTCGCTCTCCATGAAAGCAATCCAATGCTCAATGCGGTCTGGCTGCTTTGCCTTTATCCACTTCCTACTCTGTGTGGAAAGCAATGTATACAGTACTGGCTTCCACAAAAAAAAAAATCTAAAACGTGCTGAGATATAGCTAAGCGAAGTGTCATATTTTCTCTTACAAGCAAGTTGACAAACAAGGGCCATTATAACAGCGTTCTTACCTCAGCTTTGGGATCAGCCTCTCTTCGGCTTGACCCGTTAAAATGCCCGGCTTTCCCATCCTGCTTTCATGTCCATTCGTTCAGTATCAGAAGCCCAATGTAGATTATACAGTGTTGTGCAAGCCATTGTCCATCGTTCCAATAGTGTGCATGTTACCTATCACTGGCAACTGACAGACAGAAATGGCTTCATGCCTTAAACTGAGAGCATATGGAAAACTCATGGAATGCCTTAAGTAATGCTATCACATGCTACAAGCAATCACTGGCTATAAAATGTTCCATTAATGCAACATAATACGAAGGTATGATCTATTGCATTTCACAGTTCATATCAGATTGATTATATAATGTTACCAAACAAAGTATTTTCATCTTTAACATTTGGTAATGACAAACATTACTTGATTAAAGTGACAAAATTATTTGTTTAAGTGCCATATAACAGTCAAAAGTTTTGGTCCAAAAAATTCATGACTTCTTCCTGTTCATGTGGGATCTTTTCTTTTTTGCGTGCCCTTGTGAACACATACTAAATGCCCTGGACTCTCCATGTGATCTTTATTATTATGTGCCTGTAAGGGAATTACAGAATGGTTTTCGATGACTTTGCACTTTCCACCATCTACAGTCTCCACATATGCAATTACAAATGGTTTTCGATCCTCTCCTGGACAATTGGACTAGAGAAGGCATATCTTCTAATCAGGGGCATTCGTAATTAGCACAATAGCTTTGATTGGATGGAAGCTATTATAGTACATAGGACAACATGTTGGTAGGTCCCATCCAATGACTACCATAATGTCAATTATGAATCATCATGATTGGAAATTATGTCCTCCCTGACTCAAGTTGAGATTAGAGAGAATCTTAATCCTTAAAAAATTATCTAGTATTGATCATTCTTTGCTTCAATGAAAGTCCATGCTAGCATGTACTTAATCCAACATCAATTATATATCAAGTAGATCTTGAATGTTTATATACGATCAACAAATCTAAATAATACCTTTTGATTTTTTTTTTTTTTGATGAGTAATTATAGATGGTTCTGTACCGATTTGCATTTCATCTAACCTTTCTCTAGGGTGTGACTCTAGAGAATATGTAAAGCTTAAAAATTTCAAAAATTATTAATAACACAATCATCGTTATTTATTTCAAAAATCAGAAAATTCTACCAATATAATAATAAAGTTCTTCAATACAAATTTATTTATCCATTTAGTACCAAAAATATTCAAACCATTATACTTCTCATTTGAATCCTATTTGCATCTTAATGCTAAGCATCTTGTGACTCTAAAAAGACATGGTATGAGCTTAACAACCTAGTAAAAATGCCCACACATACATGCATGCATAAATAATCACAAATACTTTGAAATAATAATCATGTTATAAACAAACATAATATAAAATAATAAATAATCATGATACATGACAATCACATATATTCACCAACAAATAATCATAAACAAGTAATAATCATGATATGCATCTTCCAACAACGTAACTAATATCTATATCTTCTCATGAATTACTCAATTGAATCAATATATCAGACACATCAAATAGCCTATCCCAATACAAAGTGGCTTCAAATACAATCCATTGTATTTAGTTTGTTACAATCTAATCCAACATTTCGAACTAAGCTCAAATATGATCAAGTCATCTATTTAGCTTTGGACTAGCCATGGTAACATTGTACACTAATGACATGGTAATTAATAGTGTCATATTTCATACCTATTATAAGGCAATTTATAGAGTCATGTTCCTAGCTCATCGATAATGTCATAATTCCAATCTATGATAAAACTATCAATAGTTCCCTATTTTTAGCCTACGATGGGCAATTGGCGGTACCATGCTTGAACCAATGATGGCATTTCATGAAGCATACTTCATATCATGGTGGGGCAATCCGTGTTAACAAGGCCAATCCAAAAGCTTTGCAGTCAACAATTGTAAATATATAGTTTTTAGTTAATTAATTTCTAATTTTAAATGCAATCTATTTCCATATGTCATGCATAAACAAATAAATAGATCAAAATCATACTTTCCTGATTCAAATGTGATCTATTTCCACATCCATACAAAATCATGTAAAGCAATCATAATCATGCAACATCAATCTACCAAATGTAGAGGAAATTCGTATCTTACTTGCAATGTTAAAAATCCAAATACCGTTACTATCCATGCACAGGCATGCTCATCCATGGTATCATACAACTTCACATATATAGATGGAATAAGCACTTTTGTAAAAACAAATGTACAAGGAGCCATTCTTAGGTCTACTGGAAGCAACATCTGATTTAATATGCCAACTCAATCTACAAATATACTTACTGCACCTGATTAATTTAAAATCAATACTTGGCATAATAAAATATGAAAATTGGCATCCTCACTAATTTAAATAAGCTATCATCAATCCCAACTCCAGTCCTGTGTTTTCTATGGCTTAACTTAATAATTAAATTAAATAAAAGAGAGGCTCGGAGTATTACCTCAAATAGTGAGTTAGGAAGACCGATCTGCTTTGGTCCGGATTGTATCCACCTGTGCACAATTAATCAACTCTAGTTAGGAAAATAATCCAAATAAATATAGCACATCAATATGATCCTATGCTGGGCCTCTTGTGCCAAGGACTAGGAAGACATAGGAAAAGTCGCATCGACTCACTGTCCACAAGGTAACAGAAACAGAGCGGATTTATGGCTCATGACCAAAAAGGTGGCTTCGGCGAGAGAGAGAGAGAGCGAGAGAGAGGAATGAGAAGAGAAGAACGTCACAGAAGAAAGAGAGAGAGAGGTCTACTGGCAAGTAGATGACCTGATATCAGTGCAGACAGATCCAACGTAGAGCTAATGGGGTGAAGATCGTGACATCCGCAAATGACTTCTTAAATCGTTTTTAAACCATGTTTTGACTACGGATCAAGGGAGAGGGAAAAATGAAAAATAGAATATAATGTCAAGAGAAAGGAAACCTCAACGGTCCGGTGCTAACAGCCTTGCCTATTGGCCAACTCTGGCTCGATTGTCTTGACAGTTGCATCGGTAGCTCCGGCGATGCGACACAGGAGTAGTACTCCAGCAATCGGAAAAAGAGGGATAGAAAAGAAACAACAAGAGAGAGAAGAAAACCAACCGAAGCCAAGAGGTTAGAGGCAATTGGCTGCCAGGTTTTGATCTCGACGATCGATCGACTCTTCTCAATAGTCCGACGGCCAAGTCAACGCAGCAAGAAGGAGGATTCGATGACTAAACAGGGGAATGAGAGGCTTTCGACTGAACTTCCGCTGGCGATCGTTAAGCAAGGCTAGCGAGCAATCGAGTGCGAGGGACAGAGAGCACAACTAAATGCTGATCAATCGGAGGCAAAATGGCGATGGTTTGAGGTAAGAGGACTCGGCTTTCAAGGAAGCGATGCTGGCCTGACAATTTGGGAAGGAGGAGAGCGGATTAGATAAGATTCTGATTGGCTTGCCAAGCGCCACGTATCTCAAAGTCCATCCCAGACTTTCTTTCCGAGTCCGGCGAGGATTCAACGACCGGCCAACCCCATTTCTGACGAGTGGTTGGACTCAATTCTGCTGAGTTAAACTAGGAAAATCATCTGACTTTATCGGGTTTCGCATTCTCCACTCAAAAAAAATTCCATTCTTGCAAATTAAATACGTGAGCTTCCAAAAAATGGGGGTACTTAGCCTCATCTCATTCTCGAATTCCTGTATCAAAGCTAACCCATTATTAATGACTTATTAGTTAAATTAATTGGCAGCACTTTCTTAGGAATCATCAATATTGCAAGGTTTTAAGGTCACCTTTGAGACAGGACACGACACACTTTGAAACTAAAAGAAATTCACTGTAACATGATATATATGTTGCCAGCCAGTCCCAAGATCACATCCAATTCTTCACTCTAGAACGTCTTTATAATCTTAATGATCAGGTACGTAACTCACAAACAACGTCGATCGGCATAACATCACCATTTAGGTTACACATGCGTAACTTAGACTCTAACCATTCATACATCGTCACACCATATCTTTTAACAAAACATCCTTATATAAATGAATGGCTAGCACCATGATCAATAAGACATGTGCATTAATAGGGGCTACTTTGATCATAACTAGCTAGAAAACACAATTATATGTTTAGACTTAATGTAGGGAACACAAAAATAATAGTAAAAAAAAATATATATTTAATTAATGAACTAAGACTCATCAGACAACTTCTTAACAGGCCAATCATAGACCGCTAGAGCTCTCGTATACTTTCATACATTCTTACAAACAATAGCTCAGACACCTATATTTGTAGATTAAGAAAAAATTCAAACATGATAAAAAATAAATTCCTATACCAACGATGATCATCCCTTACTGATCCTAACTTAAGATTTAGGGATCAAAGTGTTTCACATTCATAAAAAATTATTAATATTCTTAATATTATATATATAATATAATAATATCATAACATTATATGATAATATAATATTATAAAAATAATATTATAATTTAATCTAAACATTTTAATAATAAATAATATAAAATAATTATAAATTATCATAAGATTTGTAAAATATATCTGTAATTATTTTTAAAATAAAAAAATAATTAATAAAAAATAATTTTAATATTTTATAATCAATAATTTAGAATTTTTATATAGTAAATATAATTTTAGATTGTTATATATATATATATATATATATATGTGTGTGTGTGTGTGTGTGTGTGTGTGACCAAAGGAAGGTTGGCCCAGGGATGACCATCATAGGTCACATGACGGAAAGGGTACTCCCATATGCCGCTAACTCACCGTAAATAATAGCCCATTACTGTAATCAACATCCTCTTTGAAACACACAATCATCATGTCATAGCATGAGTTTGGACCGTAGTGATGGGTAGACTTCGTGTACACACGCAGATTGGAGGTTAATCTAGCAACACTATCCTGATTGAGAATAATAATTAGATCGATTCGGACAGCAAAAATAATGATAATAATAGTTTTAAAGAAAATTATTCCAAAATGTCATATGTCAAAGTTATTAGATGCGACGAATGTCTACCCACAATATGGAAAACCGTGAGGGTTCATTTGTACCTGTCAGGGTCCCAAAAATCACTGTTATTTAAAATAACAACTTAATCATGGCTTACGGGAAAATATAATAATGGTTAAAATGAATTATTTGGCATTATGATAGTTTGTTGGAGGATAAATACCAATTATAATTTTTAAAAATAATATTGTTAAAATCTAAATGTTCATTTAATATTACATTCTTTATTTTTAATTTTTATCTTCATAAATCTAGAGGAAAAAAAGTAGACTAAACCATCTATGTAATAAAATTAGACATGACAATATTAGACCCAATCTATTTATCCAACCCATATCCCATCTATAATAAATGGGTTTGGATTTAGCTTAAATAGAGTTGGCTCGTAACACATATTAACTCATCTTAATCTGTATATTAAGTTGATCCAGTTCGGATTTCATATCCTTAACTCATTTGATCTGTTTAAATAACTAGGCGAATTGAGTCGATTTGGGTTGTCCCATTTATCCAACATATTTATATTATTGGTTAACAAATTAAACATGTTAAACGGATTAAACATATTAACATCTAACCTATTTATTATTAAATAATAGGTTAAGCAAGTCGGTGTCAACCTGACTCATCATGACTAAGTGGGTTTGGTTGAGTTATCTATTATGGTCAACTCGTATTAAACCCGATTTGTTTATAATCTTCAATCCGAGCTGATTGCCACCCCTAAATAAAATGCTTTTGTTTTTCATGAAAAAAAAAATCAAGATTTTGAAATCAATGATTTACTGCTCTTAGAAATAAATAAAAATAAAAGGTAAGAAATAATAGAAGTATGTTACAGATATTATTTTCCACATCACTCAATATTAGATTTTATTAATTATAAAAAATAAAAATAGAAACAGGAACAATGCCAAGTAGGTTTTTTTTGTAGTCCTAGAAAATATTTATTTTATTGAATGAATAATAGTTTTGAAAATAGAGTTGCCAACTTTTCATTATGGCTTATTACTTCATATTATTATACTATTATAGTTATAATTATATATGGTAAGACCAATAATAGAAGCAATGCAGAGGCTAATTGACCTTATCCCATCCATCCATCACAGAAGATTATATTTAAATTTTTGTTTTAAATATACTATCTAATGTGGGCTGATCAATTTGGATCACTGATGTGAACAGAAATAACAGGGCAGCTCAATTGGATCAACAACAATGTACAATGTAGCCGATCTTTCCTATTTGATTGGTCTACTCCCTTATTTCGAGCAAAGTGCCCACCTTTGTGGGAGCAATAGAGTCGATCCTGATGGAATCTGGCCAACCAATTTAAAGAGAACTATTCTCCTTGCCTTAACTATCTTGCTCATTAAGGGTTATCTAAGGAGAGTCCAACTTTAATGTAACTTCTTCAGACGTTTATAAAAGCAAACCCTTGTCACATAGGTAAAGGACTTTTCCCTTAGTTTTCAAAGCTTGAAGTCCTCACTTAAAGAGCTTTAAAACTCCTATTCTACACTTTGGTTGACTTGAGTGTCGAAGGGTTTCCCTCGAAGGAAACTTTAGAACCTCCCAATTCTCTTCTTTAGTTGGAAGAAGCCAAGTAGGGGGGTGTGACATATTTTGCTTACGTTGAGCTAAGCGTTCCTCCTCGGATGATGCAAGGAGACCAATTCTACTGTCAATAGATTGATGCCATCTATGGGAACACCAAAGAAGAGCACTCAATCATGTCACTGAAGCGATGTGATTAAGGAACAAGTGACCATCAAGTAGGCCTGAGCCATATATTGGTCGACCCCTAAGTTTCCTACAAGAGAACCAACCAATTCCACTTTGGTCCCACCTCTGACCTCTAGGGAAGAGCAACTTAACATGATGGTGCAATGGATGGACTTGATGATAAGTATTATCCAAAATCTAACCCCAAAACCCCCCCTCCAAGGGTATGGTTCCAAATATCATCCCGAAGCAAGTCAGAGAACACCAACCCTAACTTGAAGAGCCTAATAATCACCTACAACCAAAACAATAGTTAATGTCTAAGGGCTAGCATATCTCATCCCAACCAACCGAGGAGGAGGTTCAGGCTTATCTCTCTAGCTCAAATGAACACAAAAGTCCAAGAGCACCTTCGCCAAGTTAGAGAATAATGGATCATCGGTTTGGGAAGATGGATTAGAGGATCGGTGCCATGATGCAGTAAGTTCGAAGTCAAAGTCTAGATGAATGAATAATTTAATAGTGCACACAATGAACTTTCTTAATAGATAATAATGGAGTAGCAAGATAGGAAAGAAAGCAATTTAAAATAAATATTAAACTCATAAAATAATGTGGAAAAAAAGTAAAAAATATAATTTAGATCAAAATGGCTTCTACAATGGTTAGGCATCTCTATCTATAGTTAGAGAACCCCTTAAAGATCCCATAAATGTGTAAATATTTGTTTCTACTAAGTTAGCAAGATATTTTGATAAATATGAAAATACTCATAGTAAAGATACAATATGCTAGGAAAGATATAAAACAAGGAAGTGTAGACCAAAGAAAACAAGATTTGAGGTCAAATAGCTGAAAAGAGATTTTGGGAAGTGATGGCCTTATCAAGCAGGTTGAACTACAATTTATATCCACAGTTGAATTAAAGATGCATAAACTAGCCACCTAGAGCGGTTTAAGCCAGCCAAGCCAAGTCAATCGGTTCAATACATTGGTAAAAAAAAAAAAAAGAAGAAAATAAATAAATCAAATTATAACATAAGGTTGGGAACAGATTAGTTCAAGTTAAAACCTTGAATGATATTCAACCTATCTCCCTGCTTGGTTGGGACTTCTTGGTCTAAACTAGCATACAAGTTGATCCATATAATTTAGTCTGCAATGTCTAATCTATTACTTTACATTACTCAATCTAACATACTTGATGCAATCTTTACAACTTTTAATAATATAATCTCAAAGTAAGCTAAGCAATTGCCATTACAATTAGTTAACTTTTAAAACCCTCATGTTAGGTTTCAATTCAATCCAAATAAAACTCTGTCATAATCTAGGTGAAAGTTAGAGTTCTGCAACACGCTATACCTATTTTAAGAACACCTAAACCAAATTCTATATAGATAAAGTCAGATAAGGTTAGGTTTTTGAGTCAAGTCAATCTTTGCTAACCCTAACACAATTATATAACATCTATTAAGCTAGTTTTAGAAATTAAAGATTGATGGTGTCATAGTATTTACACCATAATTTTTATTTTTCTAAAAATTTCATCTATATATATATATATATATAATTTTATTTTTTATGAAAATGACATTAGTTTGTGGCTTTAACTCTACAAACCTTATATAGTTCTTAGGGTTTTAATTGCTTGAAGAAATGAAATGCGTTCTCACTTTCCATCTTTGAATTATTTTGATCTTTAAATGGAAAAATAGAAAATTATGTTCTCTAAGCCTCCTATTCTTTGTTTGTACAAGAAAGTTTTGCTATCTCACAACTTTTTCTAGTGCCACGCATTTCTTTCTTTTTGAGCGAAGCATTCACCTTGCATTTCATTGTGGCATGAAATGGTGATATAAAATGTTTGAACAACTGGTGTGTGTGTGTGTCTATATATATATATATATATATATATGTATGTATGTATGTATGTATGTATGTATAGTTACATAATCCACAGCATCATATTTCTTTTGATTTGTTTTTGCCCCATAAAAATATGATCATCCATCATGTAGTATCATTCCTAATGAATCTCATTTGAGGTGGTTTTCAGATCAAATAGGCCTTGAAACATCAATGACTGCTTATGGGCAAATATTTCTTTCACATATTTCATCTTTCCCTTTCTTTGCTAACATAACATAGTTTTTATACCTAGGTCGTTTTCATTTTGGTTTCTAATTACTAAAACAGATTAACATGTTTCTGATCCTTCCATAAAAGGACAACAAGACCGATACATTGAGTCCAGTAGCAGTATCTGAGCATCAATTCATGGAACCTGGTCAAACTAGCATGCGGAACATTGATGAACATTCTGGTGGTGACGATGAAGAACAATCACAATCTTTGAGCAACAACATCAACAGAGGTTCGAGGGAGAGAGGCATTATTCCATTCACCAAGAGACAGCTACCTACTGATGATGGTCCCTCGGAGCCAACATCACCTAGCTGGGGGAGCAACAAGAATCCCAGGCTGATGCAAGAACGAAGCAGTGACACTGAGCTCCCAGGCCGCAAAGCAAGAGTTTCTGTGCGTGCACGGTCTGATGCCCCAATGGTAAATAAAATTGTAGGTTTAAACCCTATTACATATCAAAGTAAATATATGATTAAGCAAGCATAACCACAGCGTGCATTTTGAGTTTGGTTACGTGGGTCTAATCTCACTATTCTTCCCTAGGCCAATGCACTGCATATAGGAAGTTTTATCAATAGCTGCAAAATCTTCAGTAAGTCCTCCCTTGTATTTTTTCTGAACATTCCGAACTGTTTCCTAGAACTTCTTACTCATAAGGCATCTTCCCATTGTTTGTAAAAGAGTTAGGGTGACTTCAAATAATTAATGAGGCAGATCAGCTCCCACCACGGGTTGTTTATTCACCAAGTCAAAATTTGGAGTCAAAGACAACAAAAAAATTCCCTTCGGTAGTAAGCCACGGATGGATAGATACCTCATTTATAGCCTTTATCTTGGGCTGAACGTTTATTTAACAAGTAAATTGCTCGAAGTCTCAGATTATGGCTCAAACAACAGGTATTTAATTGCTTAATTCAAAAAGAAATTTTAATCTTCCATTCTAATCGTGTTGACTAGTCTTGCCATTGATTTGATTGCAAAATACAGCTGTAGAGCTTGAAATCTCTTTTATCTAAAATGCGGAGGATGATTTTTTTCCTCCTCTTTTTCTTTTTCCTCTCTATTTGCTCCACTGTGATGTCCTTGATTACTGTCGTCTAAAGCATCTTAATAAACTTAATATATGCTAATCAGAGCTTAGTGAAAAGTTTTACGCAGGATTTTTTTTTATTATTATTATAGTCTAAAGGTGCTACTGAAGTATTCAGCTGCTTCCAGCCTCTTTCCCTTTCTCCCTGCCCCAGAACCCTGGCACAACACGCGTACAGACACATTATTTCAGGGATTGACAAAGTAAGCTATCTAATTCTTTCACCAAATCACCTAAAACCTTTTTAAAGTCTAGAGAATTTCTCTACAATTTGTCGTATTGGAAATTGAGGGTCCACCACTTGACTGACCATCATTTATATTTAATTCTTATTTATTAAAATTATTTTATTCGGTCACTTGATTTTAAAAGAAATTTCACGTTTAGCCCTTAACCTTGTCCAACATTTATGCATAACTTAGTACAACAAAGACAACCATGCATAGAATCAGGCCTAATAACCCCACTGTCAGGCCTAATAACACCGTCTTTGCTACAATTTATGCTTAATACACAGTTTTTTCTCAAAAAAATACATTAATCCATAACTTAAGTCACTAGTAAAGTCTCTACACTTTTTTTGGCTTTCAAAGATAATGTTTCTCGTGAGCTATTCATGGATATAACTTATTTGGATTCCTTACTAAAGGCCACCCAGTTTATTTCTCTATGATTTGTTTTTGGTGCAACAGGTGCAGAGATGTGCTGAGGACAAGAGCATTCTCATAACCACCTATAAGGGCAACCACAACCACCCCCTCCCCCTAGCCGCCACTGCCATGGCCAACACCACATCCGCCGCTGCTGCCATGCTCCTCTCCGGCTCCACCACCAGCAAGGACTCCCTCATGACCCCTAGTGGCTTCTTCCAACCCGTACCCTATGCTTCCACCATGGCCACCCTCTCCGCCTCCGCCTCCGCCTCGTTTCCCACCATCACCCTCGATCTGACGCAGTCCCCTGGTCCACTCCAGCTCTCACGGGGCCACCTGCCATCAGTTCCGTTCTCCATGTCGCCATCGATGTACCTCCCTCAAAAGCTTCCCGGAGTGATGGGTGTTGAGAATTAAACTTGTTTTTATCCTTTATTTATTGTTTTGATAATATATATGTCTTGAGTATTGAAAAGTTGTATTGGAATATGAAGAGTCAGTTTAGAATATGTAGAGACTCCTAAAAATATGAAGAGTCAATCTAGAATATGTAAAGACTCTTAGAAGAGTCCATTTAGAAAGTTGAAGAGTCATTGTGAAGATTATGAATTTATTTCTAGGAACTTGGTTCTTGTCTTTTAGAAAGCTGTGTATGAATTTAATCTAAATTCGTATGGAAATTGGTCTATAAATTTTCAGCTTTGTAGCTTTATATCACAACACTTGAATCAATGAAATCTAAGTCCATTATCAAGTAGTAACACCCTAGCCTCATTTTCTCCATTGTTCATCAAGAATACACCCTTCTTAATCAGTTTTTGTGTTGGTTATCTCCAACAAATTGGTATCAGAGCTAAGAATCATGAACTCAAGCAGTGTTCAATCATTGGTTCCCAAGTTATCAAAAGAAAACTATGATATATGGAGTATCCAAATGGAGGCTCTGTTGGGTTTTGTTGGGTTTTCTTGATGTATGGGAGCTGATCGTTGATGGATATGTGGAGCCAGAATCAGCGGAGGCAGAAACGGCGTTGGAGAAGGCAGAAAAGAAGTTACTTCAAGATTTGAGGAAAAGAGGCAAGAAATCTCTTTATACAATTTATCAAGGGCTTAATGATTCAATGTTTGAAATTGTCTCTAAAGCCAAGACATCAAAGGATGCATGGGAACTCCTCAAGCAAGCATACAGTGGAATAGAGAAGGTGAAGAAGGTTCATCTACAAGTTCTAAGAACTCAGTTCGAAACTCTACACAAAGAAGGTACTGAATCAATTTCAGATTATTTTACTAAAGTTTTGTCTATTGTGAGGCAATTGAGAAGAAATGGAGAAAAGATAGAAGATGTTCGAGTGATGGAGAAAATCTTGCATTCCCTAGATGCAAGGTTTGATCTTATGGCTACAGTAATTGAAGAATCAAAAGATTTGAAGGAGATGAGTCTAGAACAACTGATAGGCTCTCTTCAAATTCATGAGCAAAGACTTGCAAAAAGAGGAGAATAAAATTCTGTGGGGCATGCATTGCAAATGAAGCTCACACTTAGAGATAAAGAAATCCGAATCAAGTAGAGGAGGATTGTAACAAGGACGAGGCAGAGGTTCTCGTGGCAGAGGAAGAGGTGGTAGATGGCAGCAATCAAATGAAATGAAAGAAGGCAATGATGAAAGAAGGCAATGGTAGACACAAGAGAAGAGCTGAATGTTGTTGAAAATTCATCACAACCAACAGCTATTTTATCTTCTCCAACAGCAAGGAAGACAAGAAGTATCCAAGACTTGTATAATATCACAAGGCGAATTGATACTGATGATGAGTTCAATATGCTATGTCTTTTTGTAGGTTTTGATCCATTAACATTTGAAGAAGCTTATCAAGAATTAAAATGGAGAAAGGCGATGCAAGAGGAGATACATGCCATTATCAAAAACAACACATGGGAGCTTACTTCACTTCCATAAGGACACAAGGCAATTAGTGTCAAATGGGTTTTCAAGACTAAAAGAACTACAAAAGGAGAGGTGGAGAAGCACAAAGCAAGGCTTGTAGTTAAAGGCTATAAGCAAGAATATGGAGTTGATTATGAAGAAGTGTTTGCTCTAGTGGCTCGGATGGAGATAATGAGAATGCTGATTTCGATGGCGGCTCAAAAGAAGTGGAAGATCTTTCAAATGGATGTAAAATCCACTTTCCTCAATGGGCATCTTGAAGAGGAGGTCTATGTTGATCAACCCTCAGGTTTTGTTATGCAAGGAGAAGAAGAGAAAATCTACAAGTTGAAAAAAGCTCTCTACGGGCTTAAACAAGCGCCACGAGCATGGAAATCCAGAATTGATGGGTACTTTATTCAAAATGGATTTACTAAATGCCTATATGAACATGCTATATATATGAAGACTAATCTGCAGGGTGATGTTATATTCATTTGTCTCTATGTGGATGACTTGATTTTCACCGGCAATAATTTATTCATGATTGAAGCATTCAAGAGCTTGATGGCAAAAGAGTTTGAGATGACCGATTTGGGTCTTATGGCTTATTTCTTGGGCATTGAAGTGAAGCAAGAAAATGATGAAATTTTTATTTCTCAAAAGAAGTATGCAAAAGAAATCTTGGCGAAGTTTGCTATGAATAATTGTCAACCGATTGATACCCCAGTAGAGTGTGGGGTGAAGCTAACAAAAGAAGGTGAAGGTAAACTTGTGAATCCAACTTATTACAAAAGTCTTGTTGAAAGTTTGCTATATTTGACTTGTACTAGACCTAATATTTTATATAGTGTTGGTTTGGTGAGCTGATTTATGGAGACTCCAAAGAATTCTCATCTAAAGGCAGCAAAAAAAATATTTTGGAATGTTTTATTCATCATATGCAATTTTGGAATTGAATGGATTTAGTGATAGCGATTGGGCTGGAAGTTATGATGATTGAAAGTGCACTACGGGGTTTATGTTCTATCTTGGTGAAGCTACATTTGCATGGTCTTCGAAGAAACAAAATGTTGTTGCTTTGTCAACATATGAAGCTGAATATATAGCAGCATCTTCATGTGTTTGTCAGGCTATTTGGTTGAAGAAATTAGTTGAAGAGTTACAGCTGAAGTAAGAAAGTTCAACAAAGATTTATGTGGATAACAAATCTGCTATTGCATTAGCGAAAAATCCAGTTCATCATGAGAGATCAAAACATATTGATACTTGGTTCTATTTCATAAGGGAACATGTAAAGACTAAAGATGTTGAGCTCATTTATGTAAAGTCAAGTGAGCAAGTTGTTGATATATTAACAAAGCCATTCAGTGTTTAAGTTTTTCAGAAGCTAAGAAGGTTACTTGGAGTAATGGCACCTGGAGGAACAAGTTTAAGGGGGGAGCATATTGAGAATTAAACTTGTTTTTATCCTTTATTTATTATTTTGATAATATATATGTCTTGAGTATTGAAAAGTTGCATTGGAATATGAAGAGTTAGTCTAGAATATGTAGAGACCCCTTAAAAATATGAAGAGTTAGTATAGAATATGTAAAGACTCTTAGAAATATGAAGAGTCAGTTTAGAAAGTTGAAAAGTCATTGTGAAGATCATGAATTTAGTTCTAGAAACTTGGTTCTTGTCTTTTAGAAAGCTGTGTATGAATTTAATCTAAATTCATATGGACATTGGTCTATAAATTTTCAGCTTTTAACTTTATATCACAACACTTGAATCAATGAAATTTGAGTCCATTATCAAGTAGTAACACCCTAGCCTCATTTTCTCCATTGTTCATCAAGAATACACCCTTCTTGATCAGTTTTTGTATTGGTTATCTCCAACAATGGGGCTGCCGATGATGCAGTTTGGCCCAAGGCAACAGTCGATGGTTGAGACGGTCACTGCTGCTATTGCATCAAATCCCAACTTCACTACAGCCTTGGCTGCCGCCATCACATCAATTATGGGGGCTCCTCGGATAACCAATGGTGCTAGTGGCAGCAATGACTCCCCTGCTAGGCCTCAGGTAGGGCCTGGACAACCTCAGCTTCCTCAGTCTTGCACCACATTTTCTACCAACTAGAGGGAGTTAGAATAGTTGCATGGCTTGTTATTATCTACAGCTTCCAATCAGAATGGTATACACAGGTTCCATTTACCATGAGACCAAGCGTTGTTAAAATTTTCCTTTCATATATCTATGAACACACCTTATAAATTTTTTCTTTCTTTCCAGCACTCTTTGTACTGTGAATTAATGTTGTAAATTAATGGTGTAGCCCAACTAATATTAATGTGGAACCCTTAAATTAGTTGGGCAAGGAAGGAGGTCCTGTACATAAATATTGCCAAGAAATGCTGTGTATGAAAGAGAGAGAGCTCTTATCCTATCTTTATCAAGTAGTTTAGCGTTTCATTGCACAGCTTTGCTATGCCCTCATGTCAGTGTATGTTGAAAATTTTCCCATATATGAGCTAGTTTAATGATTATTCAGATTAATTGAATATCGAATTAATAAGATATTTTGTAAGCCTATTATGATTGTGATTAGCATTTGTGTTATTGAGCTATTTGGTACGCTTTAGAGCAATATAAGCTTATGTTAAGTCTGAATCTTGTGAATAAGCGATTTATAATAGATAGGGTAGGTAACAATTTGAGTTTGATTATCACAAGAAGAGATTCCTACACTCGCTTTATAAATATTATGGTAGTTCCATTGAGTCTAATGCTTTTACTATCTGTACGGTAAAGCGAAATCTTCTTTCCTAATACACACACATAATCCTAATTAGATTCGATATCGTAGAGAAATTATGGGAAGGAATGGATCATGCAATGGATCTAGATATAATTTATTTATGTTGTACATGCACATATACTCATGGTATTGAGAATTATTCATCGTATTTTGGATTTGTTGAATCCAAATTTTTCATCATGTGCTTCGTTGAAGGTCATAGACCATGCCTAATTCATTGTGTTTTATATAACACAAAACATTTTTCTAGAACTAGGATAGGAGAGATTATAGCTGAGATCGGGATGATGATGGTGAGGTCCTTGGCACCGCACGACCTACAAAGACAAACTGCATCAGTTGGCATCTTTCGTATATCGTATAACATATTTATAAAAATTTAAATAATTTCCGGTGTCAAGTATTGACTGATGTTACCTGTAGAACTAGCTTGGAAGTGAATGACAGTTATTTGTACTTGTCGGCATAAGAGAGAACGCTATTGTAAATACTCATACAAGGTCTGTTATCGTATGCATCCAATGAAAGCTTACTTTTTTCCATAGCATTAATGGTAGCATTGTAAATATTATTGTAGAAACATTGTAAGGACTATGCTTTTCTTTGATGGAGTAGCTTGTGCGGTGTTTATGCTGTTGCTTTCTGGTGCAATTTAAAATCTGAAACTCGCGATTAGTAAAGCAATGTATATAGTTCAGGCTTAAGACTGCAGCCTGGGAGGTGTCATCAGATGCTTAAATGGAATGATGTTTGACAAGAAATAACGTATGGACCTCCTTGTAAATTTTGACACACTAAAACAATTAATGCTTCCAATTTTTTCCTAATTACTTGATAGCTTTTAGATAATGGTTATCAAACACTAATAAGTCAGAAAAACCACCTGACAGTATGTTTCTCAATTTTTGGTAGGCATTTTTAGCTTTATTATGAACAGAGTTAATTTCACCTAGCGCCTTGAGCTGTGGGTGCATTTACACTTTTTCCCTAAACTAAAAAATTTATAATTAACCACCTAATTGTAATTTAATTTGCACTTTATTACTGCCATTTAAATAGCTATTAAAGTTAGTAAAAAAGTCACATGACCACTATTATCACACAAGTCCTAAACATGAACTGGTTCATGACAACGCCATATATTCCCTAGAGTGTACCATAAAGAAATATACAAGGCCTACAGGAACATTCAATTCATAATAATAATAATGTAATAGTAATATCATTTTTTATTTAAAATAAAGGTGAAGTAAAACATTTTTAAGATAAAAATTGAATTACATCATATGTGCTTTTATTCCAGCAACATTAGAGTTAATTATTTAGACACTTCTATGCTACCTAATCTTGATGCAAGCTAGATGATTTTAGACTCTGCAAAAATAATAAAAATTTCAAGAGATATGGTGAGCTGAAGAAGCTCAATGAAAATCTAAAAAATGCAGATCAATATGAATATAAATAACATATGCATTATAAAACTTTTATATTGCATTTATCCCGATTATGCATTTACTATATATAAATAAAGTGAAATAAAATAATCACATATCGGCATGAATATATGCAAAATATATATCAATATCAAGTCATTACAATTTAACTTTGGAGTAACCACGATCACGCTTCAGCCTGTGGTGAGGCAATTAATAGTGCTATAATTCATTCTGTAGTGAGCAATTCATAGTATTACATTTTGGCCTATGGCGCAATAATCCATAGTACTACCCTTTGGCTTCTAGCAGGCAATCCACAATACATGGTTAGTCCAACATTCCATATTACAATCTTCATTCATTCAAATCTCAATTTTAACTCATACCAAATCATGCTAGTTATGCATAAAACTCATAGTCTTCCTTCATAGAATGAATTATATTATGCTATATCATGTCAAACATATATATAACTCATTAGATTGCTCATGCAAAAGCTATCAAAAAGAAAATATATATAGGGATTCTTATCTTTTTCAAAAACAAGTCATAGTGCACTGATTAAAGCTGACTTTGTTTACCGTTTACCTATACCAATAGTACTAGTTTTATATCAATAATAATACACTTGATTAATTAAAATTGAGACTTAGGTTAGTCTAGATCCAAAGGATCTAGAGTTTAGGTTTGATATTAAGACACTCATAGAGCAAGTTTGTCTTTAAAGAAAAAGTGAACAAGGCCACCGAGGTGCAAGCTAGAGTGGTCAAACTCTATAATGAAGCCAATCAATGGGGCTTTTATCGCCTTAAATTAATCAATGTTGATGCTCATCCTTTGGAATTCATCATAGAAGAGGATGCCTGCCAAGCTACTGTTATCTACTAAAATTATTTTCACCAAGTAGTTAGAAATAGTCGTTGAGATGACTAAAGAATTATTATAAGTGGTCTGCAACCCCTTTAGATCTTCCATAGAGAAGATGGTTGGCTTAACCTTCAATCTCACCTTTTTAGTGAAGGGCTCCTTAGCTCATACTTGTTGTACGTAGGCCATTCTAGTTGAAGAACTTTCTTGCTAGCAACCAAACCACTATAAACCACTATAATAACTTTAACAATAGGTTAGTTGTTAGGCTATCCTTTAGGTCTAGACTCTTCTCAACCATCTTGTTCAAGCTATTGGTGGTTTTGAATATAGCAACTAAGGTATTCTCTCTAAATAAGTTCTTAATCTTATCCTTCAAATATTGGTACTCCTTAGTATCATGCCCATGGTCCCTATAAAATTGGCAGTACTTGTTCCGATCCCTCCTCGTAGGCTTTTAGAGGCTCATGAGAATAATCTTCATGGCTAATATGCATTAAAGTATGACTCCAAGGAATATAAAGAGGAGTATAGTTTTCAAACATTTGAGGAGTCTTAAGTTTGTATAGGGTCACTTGAGCTCCATGGGACTTCTTTTAGTATTCCTTGGGCCTCTGCTCATCCTTCTCCTGATGCTTATTTCCAATTCACCCCTTGTCTTCCTTCTAAGCCATGAGTGCCTCTTCGACATTGATATACTTCTCAGCTTAGGCTAGTAGCTTCATGAGATCCTTCGAAGGCCATTTCATTAGGAAAAAGCTAAATCTGGACTTCCTCATACTATTCATAAGGAATACAATGACTACTAAAGCATTCAGATTTCAAACTTCCAAAGCTTTAGAATTGAATTACTGGATGTAGTCTCTTAGTAACTCATCTTTCCTCCGCTTGATTGACATTAGGCTTATAAAGGTCTTTTAGTTCTTTTGGCTACTAGTGAAGTGACTAATGAATTGCTAGCTTAGCTATTTGAATGAGATAATGGGAGCAGGTCTCAGGCTTGAATATTGCATACAAATAACTTTCTTTAGGGTTGCAAGGAAAGTGCGATATATAATAGTGATTGGAGTACCATGCAGTAGTATATGAGCTTAAAGCTTTTCAGATGATCGATAGAATCAAAGATCCTATCGTATGGATCTAACTAAGACATTTTAAATATAGGGGGCAAAAACTCAGCCATTACCTCTTTGGTGAATGGTGGTACCTTGGATAGGTCAAGCTCATTGGATAGGTTTGCCCTCTTTCCTCAGATGTACTCCATGGCTATTTTGATTCTCTAGTTCATCTCCTCTAGTTGCTAATCTACTTAACGTTAGCTTATCATGGGGGTTTTGGAGCTAGAGTGCTCATCTAATTGTGATAGCTAGTCTTAATGCTTCTCCTCAGATCAGTCGTCTTGGCATGTGCCCTTAATTCATCAGTTCTGAAGGTTTTGAGGTTTCTCACCAAGTTTTTGTTGAGGTTGATTGTTGCTGGCAACCCGATGAACCCTGACCATAAGAGAAATATAAATTAATTTGTAGGGATAAAGTTGAAAAGATGGAGCAAAAATTATTCTCCTCCTCCTCTTTATCCCTAAATTTGGGGGCTAAAGAAATTTAACCTTTTGAGGGGGAATGGAGGACAATGAATAACCCCATTTTTCTCCCTCTTCTTTTCCCTCCCTCCTAAATAAGGGTCTCTAAGACTCTTCTCTTCCTTTCCCTCTCCTCGCCCTCATTAACCTCCATCTAAATAGGCCCTTAAATATTGCTTGCTCTTTAATCTCTTCTTATGGATGGTACGGTTGTGTGCTCCTGCTCATTCACATAGACAACATCAATCTATTGATATCCCAAATTGAATTCATATAACAATTTAAGGAAGAAGTCAGCTCGGATGGTAGAGTGCTTCTTTAGCCAATTTGTGCCCGCCTGCAAGAGAAAAAGAAGAAGAGTAGAAGAGCTTGGGAGATTTTCTCTAGCAGACCCTCCGACACTCTAGTTAACCCAAGCAAAAAAAGAAAAAGCTAGAGTTCCTTAGGTTGACACTCTAGGTTTTAGAGCTTAGTTTTAGAGTTGAGTTTACCTAAAAAGTCTAAGGCTACTTTTATAAGTATTTTCGAAGAGTTTTCCTTGAATTGATTCACTCATTGGTGGATAGTTCGGATAAATTTAGATCCCTAAATAAGGTGATATCTTTGGTAGAATCCTTCCTAAATATATTTACAGAATTCATTGCAAATAGGCGATGGACTCCTACTCAAATTGATCAGCATTATTGGTGAAAGGTTCTTCAGGTTGACCATCAACTTTAGTGAAAGTCTCTTCTGATTAGGACTTCCCTCCTTCAGAAGATCTGTGTAGTGATTTAGTTAGCCACATCATGCGACTTTCTCATTATTCATCACATGTCACTATTAGTCGGCTTGCCAACTCAGCTCTTATCATATTAATAAGTTAGAGCCTTTGATGGTTTAAAATCATGATACAAAACAATTGGAGAGAAATAAAAGGCTAAAGGCAGGAAATAATAGGCTTGAAAGAGGTAAGTGATAAAAATATTTCTTAATGATTGTAGTAGCTAAGTAATAGTTGATGCCTCTTCAATTTGTGTTAAATATTGTATATGTAATCCATTAATTCTTGAAACCTTTGACTGAATTTGATGGCTAGCAACTTCAAATTATTTTCAAGATCTATAATGTTTATGCGGTCAATTGGCAAAATAGTGCAATATTGTTGGTGGTCAGAAAATTGAATAACATTTGGCATGGAATGGGAGTTGAGGAAAAAATGTGTGGGTTGATATATAGGCTTTCGGAAAAGGAATCCTAACTTGATAGAGTTCTACTGGCTAGTAGCTAATGTAAACAATTTATTAGTAAATGAATCCTGCAACCTATGAGATTTGCAATGTAGAGCAAACTATGGTTGATAAATTGGTGTCTAGCATAGATTTGGCAGCACAAAGGGTTTTATTTATGAAAGATATGAAAATAATAAAATAATTTCTCATAATGTTAGAGAACTTTTCAAGGAGAAAAGATTATATGAGTTACGATAACGAGCAAATTGGTGAAAACCTATTCCATTATTACAAAAACTTAAGGCCAGCAAAACAACAAGAAATAATGGGAGATCAAAAGAACAAAGATTGATTTCAAATAATTAATAACAAATAATGGTCATCCTCTTAGAATAGTGAAACTATAATCCAACCCAAAATGAAGCCAAAGCAAAACATTGCATTTGTCTTACAATATGTCCAGCATTTTTCACTTAGATCCTCATCCAATATTTTCCTCTATTAGAAAAGAAGGTGCCAAGAAAGTTCCGTTTCTTCTTCCCTAATTCTGAGCAATTCCAACTCAAAAAATTCAGAAACTTTAAGGAATCATCAGTGTCCATGGATCCCTTCTCCCATGAAAAAACTTTAGTGCTCGTTTGATTGTAGAAATAATAAGGACAAAAAACTTTTCTACTCTTATTCTGCAATGCTTGGTTGAAAAGTGGTGAGAAAATGTATGATGGGGCCACATATATTTTTCCATCCCCCATCAAAAGACTTTTCCTATAAAAAAGGGGGTATTTTAACTTTTTTAGTCTCATGAAAAAATTTGCTAGCACCAAAAGTTTAAAATTATCCCTCTTTTTTTATTTTATTTCCTTCTTTATTATATTTATATTATATTACTATAACACATATTATATTATATTATATCATATATTATAATAGATAAATTATACTATACTATACTATAATATAATATATAATATCATATAATATATCTTATATATTATATTATAAATAAAATATAACTAATATATAATTTAATATTATTATATTGATATTATATTATAATTATTATAATATAATTATTATAATATAATAATATATAATATTATATTAATTCTTAAGTAATCTTTATTTTAAGGGTATTATAATCAAATTGGCATTTTGTCATATAAAACTATCTCCAACCAAATATAAGAAAACGTTTTCTGTCATGCCCTGAGCCAATGCCCAATTTAGAAGATCGCAAATCAGCCACGTACCCTTAGAATAGAACCTTAAGAGGATGCAAGGCCTATTTATCCATAATCTCCACATACTCAATTATGACATTGAATGAAATAGCAATCCATTATCATCAAATGCATAAAAGTGTCACGAAGCTAAAGGTCATATAACCCATCATGTCATACTATGTTATGTCCCCTTCTTCACCAACCCAAAATCTGGCTCAGCATCCACATCCATAATATTTGAAAAAGGTAAGGGATTATGAGCTAACAACCCAGTAGAAATTCTTATCATAAGAGTATGAATATGCATATAAGATAAAAATATTTAAATAATATTAAACAGAATATTTGATCAAAATAAACAATGATGTGAATAACATGCTATAAAATCATGGGTCAAAATATAAATGAAATCTTTTGTTATCTTTTTTTGTCTTTTCATGGCATTAGACTACACCACTTCGATGTCATATTAGAAATCACCATAACAATAATATTAGTAAATCAATCTTATTGGTATACCAATACTTCCTGCATATATATACTCCACATACTAGCGAATTAATCATACCAGTATCAAAGGCATACTAAAGATATATACTGACCCCTCCTTAGCTAGTATTTCATATTTAACAATCTAACTTGGTAATCTCCTCACACTCAAGTTAGTTCCCACACTAGTGTCATGTGTCGCAAACTAGTCAATCAGACTGGTTCTACATCTAGTCATTATATTCCTTTTATATATTTTGTTTATTTGCAGAACCTCCTCAAGATTCTTAGGATCAGGTATGAGTAATGTTTGGAGTGAGAAGTAAGAGATAAAGAAAGATTTTAAAGCTTTCGCTAGAGAGAGGTATATCTAGTTAAGGACAAATTAGATCTTCTAATACCGATGTTACTTGTATAAAATAATTGAACTAGAAACAAACATGATAACCGACACTTAAAATTATGATTGGAATTTTGATATTTTAGATAATTAATAACCCTTGTAAGTTAAATAATATTAATTAAATTTTGATGTACTGATAAGTAAAAGTAAAATAAAAAAAAAAGTCTTGCATAATTTCCAAGTTATACTTAAAAGATTTTGCAGTTATGTCACGTGCTCAGCCTAAATAGTCGATTGGAGCATGACAATTTTACCTTCATAGGGCACGTCGCAAAGTTCCACTTGCATTCCCAACATTCCATACCCTAAAATATTCATTCAAGTCTCGACCATGCGTTAGGCAATGCAAAGATTTGGGGATGAAAACGTGTAAAACAGTGTGGTGCACGCACCACAAGTTAACAAGGCATCTCAGGAAGACCTCGAACTTAACAGAGCATGCATGCCAACCAAAATGCCGTGCCCTAATGAGCATGGAGGAACAAAACCTTTTCTTTCCCTTCTTTTGTTTATGCTAGACATCATCAATGAGAAAACGGAGAGTAATACACAGAATAGTTTCGACCTGATTTCTATTTCATTTGAACCTAGTAGTGCATGCATCATTTAACCAAAAGACAATTGCTGAAAATGGATGGAAAGAGTACCTGGCGCCGATGGACATTGGACACTCGCATGAGATTATGTAGCGGAAGAATGGCCAGAGCAAAGGCGGCGGGTAAGTACAGTGCTGAAGCTGCGCCTCAATGGCGTTATCTCTATTTCTTTATCAGGAATGCCGGAGACCAGGTGCCAGTACTCTCCTCCTTCCTTGCATCGCCTCTCCAGGCTGGGGCAACCTTCAATGATTAATTTCTCAAGTCGGGGGAGTCGCTCTTGGAGACCGTCTGGGAACGACGTCAGAGAAGGGCAATATCTGACCTGCAAATGCTGCAATGCAGTGAGGCCCTCCAACCCTTCTGGCAAAGAAGACAGTTGGGCGCAGCCCGAAATCGTCAGGTCTTTCAGTGCGGTGAGTTGTGCCAGCCCTTCTGGCAAAGATCTTAACGCAGGGAGGTCCGATAAGTACAGTGACACAAGTCCTGTGTTGTGACCCAGCTGCGTTGGCAGAGACGTCAGGCTTAGACATCCATTAGTGGACATTGATTCGAGAGCAGCGGCATGTCTCAGCCCTTCCTCCAAGGACTTCAGGTTGTGGCAGGAGATGACAATCAATGACCTGAGGGAGGCAGGGCACTTAGGCAATTGGACCAGCCCAGATCTCTCAATAAGCAAAGTTTCCAGCTGCGGCAGTATTCCTTGTTCGCCTGGCGATGGCGACGGACCTGCCAGATTCTGACAACCGTAGAAGCATAAAAACTTGAGGGATACCAAGCCTTGAAACTCCACTTCTGGCCAGTGGACCAGAGCATCACAGTCGAAAATACTCAGATTTTCGAGGAAAGTAAGGCTTTTCCAAAACCCCAATGGCGCTTCCGAAGCCTGTGGTACCGAAAACAACCAATTGCAGCTGTCGATCTCCAAAGAGCGCAGGGATCCATAAAAGGCCCTTATCTGGTCATCGTCCTCCAACCGCGGCTGTGCCAGATCCTCACATCCCTTGAGAATCAAGTGCTCAAGAGACTGCGACCCACTTTTAACCTGCCCAAAAAGCATCCTATTTCCTTGCATTTTCAAATCCTTTAGTACTGGTAGCACTGGCATGGCAGTCAACTTTGGACACTCGACGATCTGCAGCTGAACAAGCTGAGGAAAAACTACTGCTCTTCCTTCATTTTCTGACCATTCCTCCAAGCTTAGCATTCCAAGTAACGCCAGTCTCTCAAGGGAGGGGAATGCTTGCACCGTAGCATTGCTTCCACTGCCATATATGGTACCTGCGCGACAGATGTGCTTGATCCTGTCCATTCTCAACAAGTAGAGGATCTTGAGGAGGGGTAGCAACCATAAAGGTGGGAGATGTTCGCATTGTGTGCAACCTACCAGATGGATTTCAATTAAAGTATGTAGGGAAGTAGAGCCCATCATCCAGTTCGGAAAGTGGCCGCCCCCATAGTGCCGTATCGTCAACAGCTTTAAGCTATCATGAGGTTGAAGGGCTTCTAGCACCTCTTCAGCGTTTCGTTTTGAGGAAACCTTCTCAGCATTTCGTTCTGGCAAAACATGAATACCCATGCGAGGGAAATAGGGACGTTGCCACTCTTCAGCATCCCAGCGTAATACTAAAGAATTTAGTCTTGGCTTGGAACCCAGATTTGCTTTTAGAGCGTTTGCTGCATCTCTCACATTCGTCAGATTACAAAGCTCTAGATGGCCGCCAAGATTTAAGTTGGCCAACTCTTCTATGCCTGTCCCAGCATCAATGCCTACGACATACTTTGTCAATGTCTGAAGGTGGCTTAGCTGCCCCAAACCTGCCGGCATGTGCTTCAAGCTGGAGCATCCATCAATATAGAGATGTCTAAGGCTACTCATTTGTCTCATGCCTTCAGGCAACTTGCACAGCGACATACAGTAAGAAAGTCTGAGAGTTTGTAGGTGGAAAAGCTTGCTGGTGGCTTCAGGCAATCTTTTAATGGAAGTTTCAGACAGGTCCAGGTATCGTAGGTGTTTCAAGCTTGTCATTGTAATAGGCAGTGTTTCTGAGCGATAACCATGTATACTTAATGCTCTGAGGAACGTGGGCTTTAATGAGGCAGCACTGTCAGCCCACAACATGAGCGTGCGAATAGCCGGCGAATCATTTAAGATCTGGCCGATGTCCATTGGTTTCTCTGCATCTATAAGGAGATGACGGGTTTTTCCGGGTATGACTTTTCCCTTCATAGGTTCCATCATACTAAGACATTCATTCTTCATGACAGATTGTGCAAGGTCATGCATGAGATCATGCATCTTACATGATATTTTGGTGTATAATTGATGCTTTAAAATCCACACGTCATCAGCCCTAAATTGTTTAATATCCTGGAAAAATGATCTCGATGCCAACTCATCAAATATTTCATGCCCTATCGCTTCCAGTTCCTCACTTCCTTCGGATGGAATTAATCCATTTGCCATCCAGAGTTCAATCAGAATCTGTTTGTCCATCTCGTAATTCTTTGGAAACACACAACAAAAAGCGAAGCATTGTTTCGTATGAGGAGGCAACTGAATGTAGCTCAACCTCAGTGCTGGTAAAATCTCATTCCCGTCTTCAGAAACCTTCATATCCCATAACTCGCTTCTCATCATAGCAAACCACTCTGTTTCCTCTGTCTTGAAACGCATTAAACTCCCTAGTGTTTTCACTGCCAGAGGCAATCCCCCACATTTTTTAACAATCTCCTCACCAATTTTTACTAGCTTTGGAGGCTCTTCTGCTCTCCCTTCAAATGCTTTCTTTCTGAACAATGTCCAGGCATCAGCTTCAGATAAATGTTCCAGACGGCAAGGATGGAGTGTGCCCATGATCGATGAAACTCGCTCACTGCGCGTGGTCACAATAACTGTGCTCCCTCCACTGCCAGATCCTAATAGAGCTTTCAACTCCTCCCACTTACTCTGATTCTCACTCCAGACATCATCCAATACAAGTAGGTATCTTTTCCCACCAATCTTTTCTCGAAGTTTCTGCTGTAACAATTCCATGTTGGATTCATCACACTTTTCACAAATGATTAAAGTTATGATTGCTTGTGCAAGTTTTGCAATATCAAAATCCTCAGGGACACTAACCCATATGATTGGCTGGAAATGCTCCTTCACCCTCCGATCGTTGCAAATCAATTTTGCCAAGGTAGTCTTTCCTAGCCCGCCCATGCCGACAATGGGAAGGACTGCAACATTCTGGCTGTTATCATGGTCAATTAACAAATTTACTATTCTTTCTTTATCTTCTTCTCTACCAATGACATCTGACTCATCAATATAGGAATGGGTCTGTGGTCTATTTCTGATTTGTGGTTGTGCATTGGTTGCAAAATTAAACCTTCGACTCTCATCAAGAAGTTTATCTATTTTTTCTATAGTATCTTTTAGTTTCCTTCCCATTTTGTAGCGAGATAGAACTCGTTTGTGAGGGAAAAAGAAGTTGTTTACCCGGTTCTTCATATCATCTGCCTTCTTCCGCAGAACTTCATAATGGAATTCATCCAGTGTGTCATCAGCGTCGTAGGCTGCATCTTTTAGTGCTGCAAGCCAGGCCCTCACAGCTTGATCCTTGATCTGCCTCTGCTCTGCATCTCCAAGTATGGACTGAATTTCCAGTAGCTTCATTTTCAGCGTATTTAGCTGCTCATCTATACCCCGCATAACTCGAGGCTGTCGGAGGACATAGTCGGCTATCTTCTCCACCAGTGCTTGCACTACAGCCGAGAGAATTACCTCAGCCATGACTCCACCTAAAAGAACAGAGCCTCTCCAATAATCTCTGGAAAAGAATATTCCATCAAAAAAAATCTTTGGAGAAGAATAGATATATTACAAAGGCAAGTTGGCTCCCTACCAGCTTTTGGAACCTGCAACGTGATTGGCTGAATCACGCAACAAGAAAAGTTATACTTCGCTCTCCATGAAAGCAATCCAATGCTCAATGCGGTCTGGCTGCTTTGCCTTTATCCACTTCCTACTCTGTGTGGAAAGCAATGCATACAGTGCTGGCTTCCACAAAAAAAAATCTAAAACGTGCTGAGATATAGCTAAGCGAAGTGTCATATTTTCTCTTACAAGCAAGTTGACAAACAAGGGCCATTATAACAGCGTTCTTACCTCAGCTTTGGGATCAGCCTCTCTTCGGCTTGACCCGTTAAAATGCCCGGCTTTCCCATCCTGCTTTCATGTCCATTCGTTCAGTATCAGAAGCCCAATGTAGATTATACAGTGTTGTGCAAGCCATTGTCCATCGTTCCAATAGTGCGCATGTTACCTATCACTGGCATCTGACATACAGAAATGGCTTCATGCCTTAAACGGAGAGCATATGGAAAACTCATGGAATGCCTAAAGTAATGCTATCACATGCTACAAGCAATCACTGGCTATAAAATGTTCCATTAATGCATCATAATACGAAGGTATAATTTATTGCATTTCACAGTTCATATCAGATTGATTATATAATGTTACCAAACAAAGTATTTTCATCTTTAACATTTGGTAATGATAAACATTACTTGATTAAAGTGATAAAATTATTTGTTGAGGTGCCATATAACAGTCAAAAGTTTTGGTCCAAAAAATTCATTATTTCTTCATGTTTGTGTGGGATCTTTTCTTTTTTGCATGCCCTTGTGAACACATACTAAATGCCTGGACTGTCCATGTGATCTTTATTATTCTGTGCCTGTAAGGGAATTACAGAATGGTTTTCGATGACTTAGCACTTTCCACCATCTACATTCTCTACATATGCAATTACAGAATGGTTTTCGATCCTCTCTTGGACAATTGGACTAGAGAAGGCATATCTTCCAATCAGGGGCATTCGTGATTAGCACAATAGCTTTGATTGGATGGAAGCTATCATAGTACATAGGATAACATGTTGGTAGGTCCCATCCAATGACAACCATAATGTCAATTACGAATCATCATGATTAGAAAATATGTCCTCCCTGGCTCAAGTTGAGATTAGAGAGATCTCAATTCTTTAAAAATTATCTAGTACTGATCATTCTTTGCTTCAATGAAAGTCCATGCTAGCATGTACTTAATCCAACATCAATTATATATCAAGTAGATCTTGAATGTTTATATAGGATCAACAAATCTAAATAATACCTTTTGATTTTTTTTTTTTTGGATGAGTTATTATAGATGCTTCTGTACTGGTTGGCATTTCATCTAACCTTTCTCTAGGATGTGACTCTAGAGAATATGTAAAGCTTAAAAATTTTAAAAATTATTAATAACACATTCATCGTTATTTATTTCAAAAATCAAAAAATTCTACCGATATAATAATAAAGTTCTTCAATACAAATTTATTTATCCATTTAGTACCAGAAATATTCAAACCATTATGCTTCTCATTTGAATCCTGTTTGCATCCTAATGCTAAGCATCTTGTGACTCTAAAAAGGCATGGTATGAGCTTAACAACCTAGTAAAAATGCTCACACATACATGCATGCATAAATAATCACAAATACTTTGAAATAATAATCATGTTATAACAAACATAATATAAAATAATAAATAATCATGATACATGAAAATCACATATATTCACCAACAAATAATCATAAACAAGTAATAATCATGATATGCATCTTCCAACATAACTAATATCTATATCTTCTCATGAATTACTCAATTGAATCAATATGTCATACACATCAAATAGCCTATCCCAATACAAAGTGGCTTCAAATACAATCTATTGTATTTAGTTTGTTACAATCCAATCCAACAATCCGAACTAAGCTCAAATATGGTCAAGTCATCTATTTAGCTTTGGACTAGTCATGGTCACATTATACACTAATGACAAGGCAATTAATAGTATCATATTTCACACGACAATCGAGAGTGTCATGTTCCTAGCTCATCAATAATGTCATACTTCCCATCTATGATAAAACTATTAATAGTGCCATATTTTTAGCCTATGATGGGCGATTGATAGTACCACGCTTGAACCGATGATGGCAATTCACAAAGCATACTTCATAACATGGTGGGGCAATTCATATTAACAAGGCCAATACAAAAGCTTTGCACTCAGTAATTTTAAATATATAGTTTTTAGTTTAATTAATTTTTAATTTTAAATGCAATCTATTTTCATATGTCATGCATAATCAAATAAATAGACAAAAATCATACTTACCCGATTCAAATGTGATCTATTTCCACATCCAACATCAATCTACAAAATGTAGAGAAAATTCGTATCTTACTTGCAATGTTAAAAATCCAAATACCGTTACTATCCATGCATAGGCATGCTCATCCATGGTATCATACAACTTCACATATATAGATGGAATAAGCACTTTTGTATAAACAAATGTACAAGGGGCCATTCTTAGGTCTACTGGAAGCAAAATCTGATTTAATATGCCAACTCAATCTACAAATATACCTACTGCACCAGATTAATTTAAAATCAATACTTGGCATAATAAAATATGAAAATTAGCATCTTCACTAATTTAAATAAGCTATCATCAATCCCAACTCCAGTCCTGTGTTTTCTATGGCTTAACTTAATAATTAAATTAAATAAAAGAGAGGCTCGGAGTATTACCTCAAATGGTGAGTTAGGAAGACCGATCTGCTTTGGTCCGGATTGTATCCACCTGTGCACAATTAATCAACTCTAGTTAGGAAAATAATCCAAATAAATATAGCACATCAATATGATCCTATGCTGGGCCTCTTGTGCTAAGGACTAGGAAGACATAGGAAGAGTCGCATCGACTCACTGTCCACAAGGTAACAGAAACAGAGCAGATTTATGGCTCATGACCAAAAAGGTGGCTTCAGAGAGAGAGAGAGAGAGAGAGAGAGAGAGAGAGAGAGAGGAATGAGAAGAGCACAACGTCACAGAAGAAAGAGAGAGAGAGGTCCACTGGCAAGTAGACAACCTGATATCAGTGCAGACAGATCCAACGTAGAGCTAATGGGGTGAAGATCATGGCATCCACAAATGACTTCTTAAATCGTTTTGAAACCATGTTTTGACTACGGATCAAGGGAGAGGGAAAATGAAAAATAGAATATAATGTCAAGAGAAAGGAAACCTCAACGGTCCGGTGCTAACAACCTTGCCTATTGGCCAACTCTGGCTCGATTGTCTTGACAGTTGCATCGGTAGCTCCGGCGATGCGACACAAGAGTAGTACACCAGCAATAGGAAAAAGAGGGATAGAAAAGAAACAACAAGGGAGAGAAGAAAACCAACCGAAGCCAAAAGGTTAGAGGCAATTGGTTGCCAGGTTGCGATCTCGACGATCGATCGACTCTTCTCAATAGTCCGACGGCCAAGTCAACGCAGCAAGGAGGAGGATTCGATGACTAAACAGGGGAATGAGAGGCTTTCGACTCAACTGCCGCTGGCGATCGTTAAGCAAGGCTAGCGAGCAATCGAGAACGAGGGACAGAGAGCACACCTAAATGCTGATTAATCGGAGGCAAAATGGCGATGGTTTGAGGCAAGAGGACTCGGCTTTCAAGGAAGCGATGCTGGCCTGACAATTTGGGAAGCGATTCTGATTGGCTTGCCAAGCGAGCGGATTAGATAATAATTCTGATTGGCTTGCCAAGCGCCACGTATCTCAAAGTCCATCCCAGACTTCCTTTCTGAGTCCGGCGAGGATTCAAGGACCGGCGAACTCCATTTCTGACTAGTAGTAGTTGGACTCAATTCTGCTGAGTTAAACTTGGGAAAATCATCTGACTTGATCGGGTTTCGCATTCTCCACTCAAAAAAAATTCCATTCTTGGAAATTAAATACGTGAGCTTCCAAAGAGTGGGGTACTTAGCCTTATCTCATTCTAGAATTTCTGTATCAAAGCTAACCCATTATTAATGGCGTATTAGTTAAATTAATTTGCGGCACTTTCTTAGGAATCATCAATATTGCAAGGTTAAGGTTATCTTTGATACAGGACACGACATGCATTGAAAATACAAAAGAAATTCACTGTATCATGATATATATGTTGCCAGCCAATCCCAATATCACATCCAATTCTTCACTCTAGAATATCTTTATAATCTTGATGACCAAGTACATAACTCATAAACAACGTCCATGGACATAACATCACCATTTAGGTTACACATGCGTAACTTAGACTCTAACCATTCATACATCATCATACCATATCTTTTAACAAAACATCCTTATATAAAGAAATGGCCAGCACCATGATTAATAAGATATCTGAATTAATGGGCTACTTTGATCATAACTAGCTAGAAAACTCAGTCATATGTTTAGGCTTAATGTACGCAACACAAAAATAATAGAAAGAGAAAAAAACTGTTTTATTAATGAATTGGGACTCACCGGACTACCTCTCAATAAGCCAACCACAGACTGGTAGAGCTCTCACATGATTTCAGACATTTTTACAAACAATAGTTCAGACACCTATGCTTGTAAATTAAGAAAAAATCTAAACATAATAGAAAATAAATTCCTATACCAACAATGATCATCCCTTACTAATCTTGATTTAAGATTTAGGAATCAAAATATTTCGCATCCATAAAAAATTATTAATATTCTTAATATTATATATATAATATTATCATATCATAATATTATATAATAATATAATACTATAAAAATAATATTATAATTTAATCTAAATATTATAATAATAAATAATATAAAATAAATATATATTATCATAATATTTGTAAAATATATTGGTAATTATTTTTAAAATAAAAAAATTAATAAGAAATAATTTTGATTTTATATAATTTTAGATTGTTAGATATCTTATGTGTGTGTGGGTGCGCGCATGTGTAGATATATCAAATAGTTATATCATCAAAGGAAGGTTGGCACAGGGCTGACGATCACATCACGGAAAGGGTGCCTCCAGATGCCGCTAACTCACCATAAATAATAGCCCATTACTATAATCAACATCCTATCTAAAACCCCCAATCATCATGTCATAGCACGAGTTTGGATGGTAGTGATGGGTAGACTTCGTGTACACACGCAGATGGAGGTTAATCTTAGCAACACTGTCATGATTGGGAATAATAATTAGATAGATTCGGATAGCAAAAATAATGTTAATAGTAGTTTTAAAGAAAATTATTCCAAAATGTCATATGTCAAAGTTATTGGATGCGACGAATCTCTACCCACGGTACCGAAAACCACCAGGGTTCATTTGTACCTCTCAGGGTCCCAAAAATCACTGTTGTTTAAAATAACAGCATTATAATGGCTTACGGAAAAATATAATAATGGTTAAAATGAATTATTCGGCATTATGACAGTTTGTTGGAGGATAAATACCAATTATAATTTTTAAAAATAATATTGTTAAAGTTTAAATGTTCATTTAGTATTACTTCTTTTTTTTTTAATTTTATTTTCATAAATTTAGAGAAAAAAAGTAAACTAAACTATCTATATAATAAAATTAGAAGTGACAATATTAGATCCAACCCATTTATCCAACCCATATCCCATGTATGATAAATGAGTTTGGATTTAGCTTAAATAGAGTTGGATCATAACACATGTTAACTCATCTTAATCTGTATATTAAGTTGGTCCAATTTGGATTTCGTATCTTTAACTCATTTGATCTGTTTAGATAACTAGGCGAATTGAGTCAATTTGAGTTGTCCCATTTATCCAACATATTTATATTATTGGTTAACAAATTAAACATGTTAAATGGATTAAACATATTAATATCTAACCTTTTTATTATTAAATAATAGGTTAAGCAGGTCGGTGTCAACCTGACTCATTATGACTAAGTGGGTTTGGTCGAGTTATCTATTATGGTCAACCCGTATTAGATCCAATTCGTTTATAATCTTCAATCCGAGCTGATTGTCAACCCTAAATAAAATGCTTTTGTTTTTCATGAAAAAAAAATCATGATTTTGAAATCAAAGATTTACTGCTTCTAGAAATAAATAAAAGTAAAAGGTAAGAAATAATAGAAGTTTGTTACAAATATTATTTTCCACATCACTCAATATTAGATTTTATTAATTATAAAAAAATAAAAATAGAAACAGGAATAATGCCAAGTAGGTTTTTTTTTTGTATAGTCCTAGAAAATATTTATTTTATTGAATGAATAATAGTTTTGAAAATAGAGTTGCCAACTTTTCATTATGGCTTATTACTTCATATTATTATACTATTATAGCTATAATTATATATGGTATGACCAATAATAGAAGCGGTGCATAGGCTGATTGACCTTATCCCATCCATCCATCACAGGAGATTATACTTAAATTTTTGTTTTAAATATACTATCTAATGTGGGCTGATCCGATTTAAATCACTAATGTGGACGGAAATAACATGGCAGCTCAATTGGACCAACAACAAGGTATAATGTAGCCAACCTTTCCTATTTTATTGGTCTACTCCCTCATTCCGAGCAAAGCGCCAACCTTTGTGGGAGCGATAGAGTCAATCCTGGTAGAATCTAGCCAACTAATTCAAAGAGAACTCTTCTCCTTGCCTTAACTATCTTGCTCATTAAAGGTTATCTAATGAGAGTCCAACTTCAATGTAACTCCTTCAAACGTCTATAAAAGCAAACCCTCGTCACACAGGTAAAGGACTTTTCCCTTAGTCTTCAGAGCTTGAAGTCCTCACTTAAAGAGCTTTAAAACTCTTATTCTACACTTTGGCTGACTTGAGTGTCGAAGGATTTCCCTCGAAGGAAACTTCAGGGCCTCTCAATTCTCTTCTTTGGGTGGAAGAAGCCAAGTAGGGAGGTGTAACATATTTTATTTAGGTTGAGCTAAGCGTTCCTCCTTAGTCGATGCAAGAAGATCAATTCTAATGTCAATAGATTGATGTCATCTATGGAAATACCAAACAAGAGCACTCAGTCATGTCACCAAAGTGATGTGATTAAGGAACAAGTGACTATCCAGTAGGCCTGAGCCATATATTGGTCGACTCCTAGGATTCCTACAAGAGAACCAACCAATTCCACTTCGGTCCCACCTCCGACCTCTAGGTCAAGAGCAACTTAACATGATGGTGCAGTAGATGGACATGATGATGAGTATGATCCAAAATCTAACCCCAACACCCCACTCCAACACCCCCCCCCCCCCCCCGGGCCTCAAGGGTGTGGTTCCAAATGCCATCCCGAAGCAAGTCAAAGAACACCAACCCTAACTTGAAGATAAGCCTAATGATCACCTACAACCAAGACAATAGTCACTGTCTAAGGGCTAGCATACCTCATCCCAACCAACCTAAGGAGGAGCTTCAGGACTATCTCTCTAGCTCAGATGAATACATAAGTCCAAGAGCACCTTTGGCAAGTTAAAGAATGATGGATCATCAATTTGGGAAGATGGATTAGAGGACCGGTGCCATGATGCAGTAAGTTCGGAGTCAAAGTCTAGATGAATGAATAATTTAATAGTGTACACAATGAACTTTCTTAATAGATAATAATGGAGTAGCAAGATAGGAAAGAAAGCAATTTAACATAAATATTAAACTCATAAAATAATGTGAAAAAAAGTAAAAAATATAATTTAGATCAAAATGGCTTCTACAATGGTTAGGCATCTCTATCTATAGTTATAGAACCCCTTAAACATCCCATAAATGTGTAAATATTTGTTTTTACTAAGTTAGCAAGATATTTTGATAAATATGAAAATACTCATAGTAAAGATACAATATGCTAGGAAAGATATAAAACAAGGAAGTGTAGACTAAAGAAAACAAGATTTGAGGTTAAATAACTAAAAAGAGATTTTGGGAAGTGATGGCCTTATCAAGCATGTTGAACTACAATTTATATCCACAATTAAATTGAAAACCCATAAACTAGCCACCTAGAGCGATTTAGGCTAGCCAAGCCAAGTCAATGGGTTCAAGACATTGGTAAAAAAAAAAAGAAGAAGAAAATAAATAAATCAAATTATAACAGAAGGTTGGGAACAGATTAGTTCAAGTTAAAACCTTGAATGATATTCAACCTATCTCCATGCTGGGTTGGGACTTCTTGGTCTAAACTAGCATACAAGTTGATCCATATAATTTAGTCTGCAATGTCTAATCTATTACTTTACATTACTCAATCTAACATACTTGATGCAATCTTCACAACTTTTAGAAATACAATCTCAAAGTAAGCTAAGCAATTGCCATTACAATTAGTTAACAACTTTTAAAACCCTCATCTTAGGCTTCAGTTCAATCCAAATAAAACTCTGTCATAATCTAGGTGAAAGTTAGAGTTCTACAACATGCTATACCTATTTTAAGGACACCTAAAGCAAATTCTATATAGATAAAGTTAGATAAGGTTAGGTTTTTGAGTCAAGTCAATCTTTGCTAACCCTAACACAATTATATAACATCTATTAAGCTAGTTTTAGAAATTAAAGATTGATGGTGTCATAGTATTTACGCCATAATCTTTCTAGCATAAAATGGCTAGTTACATAATCTAGATTGATGTTATGGGCACTTAATGTAGGAGAAAAATTGATAGAAATGAACAACGACTACTAAGCAGTTGATAGAAAAATGAACAACCACTTTGGCCCATTACAAGTAGCTAAAGTCTTTTGATCTATTAAATGATATGTTATTTTATATTAGCTAGAGAGGTTTAGAAAAGTAATTTTCACCATATATTTTAATAAAAATTCTGAGCAACTTTTTAGAATGAAAATAGAATGGCAATGGAGTGAGGTGAGATGAGGTGGGGCGGGGCCCTAGATTAGGTCCTACCAAAGAAAATTATCCTTTCATCCCATCCCCATCTCATGGGGAACAATAAATCCTTATCCCTACTCCATCCCCATTTTCACTTTGCCCCGCCTCACTTCGCCCTACCCAACAACTAATGATATATATGAATTTTCAGTAAAAATTATAATAATATAACTAGAAAGATTCCATTAAGCATATTAATAAATTTAACATTTATCCTTTAATTTTATATTTATTACTAAAATAATTAAAATTTAAATTAAACTAAGAATTAAATATCATTCAAATATATAATGGAACTGTAATACTTAACTACGAGGCCAATGGGGGCAGAGACGAGGCTAGGCAAAGACGTACTTATTCTCATTCCTACTTCATCCCTAACAGCGGAGACAAAAACAATCGCTATCTCTACTCCTATCCTCACAAAAGATAAAGAATCCCTACCCCGAATAGAATAGGGCAAGATGGATCTCTATTTTACATATTAAAATCGTCATCCATGAATGAAAAAGTTACCACACCTTTTGGCTCAGAGTGTTAAAAATAATGTACTATAGCCAACATATTATAACATTATAATGACTTCACTTAAAATGATTTTGAACTTTACAATAATTATAATGATTGTAATTTTTCTTAAAATGTAGTATTTTTAAAATTTTTATATCAAAATTATTATCATAATAATTTTTATAATGATGTTATAGCAGACAATAATAAAAATAACAAAAAATAATGATGCTATCTTTTCACTGACTTTTTACATTCAACTAGAATCATCAAACTATATTATAAAAAATCAAATAAATACTATCAGAAAGTAGTCCACAATATAATATTTGTACCCATTGAACGATCAAAAAACCCAAACACCCTTTGCATAAATAAGCAAATGGCATGATCAAGGAGGCACAAAGGAAACCTTAAGCCCAACCCACTACCACAACCCAAATTCAAATTTATATAATGTAAAGCTAAAACATAGATCTAGTGTTGCATTAATAGTTGCCACATGTTTATATTTAAGGAAGGTTAGTAAATACTTTTCCTCTCACCTCTCTAACTATCATTTCACATGATAGCCTATTAGAGTTTAGAGGACCCTATGCAAGGGCCCACCACTTTTGCCCATCAAGAGTAGCTAGGAAAATCTTTGAGCTATTCAACGATGCTATCTTATATCGGTTAGAGAGGTCTAAAATTGTAATTCCCACCATGTATTTTAATAAAAATTCTTGGCAACTCTTTAGCATGAAAAAGTCACCACATCATTTGGCCCACATTGTTAAAACAACATATTATAGTGTTATTATGTACCTAACTTAAAAGGGTATTGAACTTTATAATAATTATAATAATTGTAATTATAATTAAAATATAGTATTGCAAAAATGGGTTTGATGTGAGAATGATAAAATATGGAGAAGAAGATATCAGAAACATACATAGGAAGAATCTACTTGCACACCTAACAAGTAGAGAGCAAATCTATTTAAGAATCCTACTAAATATAATAAAGGGATGCACGGCCTTTGAGCATATTACAACCGTTAATGATATTACTTATCCAACATTCAAAACTGCATGCTATGAATTTGGATTCTTAGATGGTGACAAAGAATGTCTTGATGTCTTATATGAAGCTTCCAAATGGGCATCTAGCAATCAGATGCTAGAGCTATTTGTAACATTGCTATTGTTTTGTAAAGTAGTAGATCCAAAGCAATTGTAGGATAGTTGTTGGAGATTATAGGCTAAAGTCATCCTTCATTCGCAAAGAAGGATTCTAATTTTGAAGACTTGCAAATGACTAATAATGAATTGCAAAACCATGTTCTATGTGAGATAGAGCAAATACTCATTCACAATGAAAGTTCTTTAAGAAATTTTTCATCGATGCCTATGCCAAACAATGCATAACTTAAAGATATCGGCTATAGGTATATTTAAGAAGAGCTTTGTTATGACGTGAATCTACATAGTGAAAACATTGTTCTTGCAACTGGTCTTACTGATGAGCAAAAAATAGTATATGATATAGTTTTGCATTAAAGTGCCAAAGATGAAAGGAATGTTTTTATCACTTATGGGCATGGAAGTACTAAAAAATGTATTTAGACAAGATGATAATAACTAAAATTAGATGAAAAGGCAAAATTATTCAAGTAGTTACATCTTCTAGCATTGTTGCATTCTTAAGATGCTACTATTGCAAAGAACATAGTTTACAAAAAAGTTTCTACTAATCTAACATGAACTTTTTCTATGGTGTTTTATATGCGCATACTTTGCTATTAACATCTACTAAACAAATTGATATCAACAAAATTGTTATGCAAGAAAAGTAATCTATATTAGCTTTCTTTGTCATAGTTCTTGAAAATTGTTTAATCATCACACAAAGACATGTGCAAGACTAAAGCCAGAATATATCAAATATGGGATACTAATAAAGAAATATATTATCAACCATTTGTTATTTTCTTGTCTATAAAATATTTCTATTACTGTTTTATGAAATTCAGTTGTACATTGCAGAGCAATATAATACTACATCCATCAAGAAACAATAAGCAGACAAATTTTGATCGTTGTTATTTGAAGTGAAGGCACACTTTATCTCAAATATTAGAGTGATTAAAAGCAATTAAACCTACAAACTAGTGAAAAATGAGCAAAAAATAGTTTTCCTACTCACAACAAAACTATATGAGGTCCTAAAGCAAAACTGCTCTATTCCAAAGCACAAGTTTGAGTTTGTTGATTTCAATACCATACTTGAGAGGCACAATAACAATTCTCTGCTCATAGGTATTTTGATTCTGTAAGCCTAATTGCTATTACAATAAATATCTACGTACCGTGAACTTAAAAGAAATTATTATCCAAATTTCACAAATATAATTATGTAATTCATAGTGGTTAGACTAATAGAATAGAAGCAACTACCACATGTAGCTGTAAACATAAAAATATAGATATAATGACATTTGAGTAAGACTACAAGCTCTATTTGAAAATATTTTTTTAAATATTGTGAAACTGTTTAATATAATAGCAACATTATAACTTTGAGGGAAATAAAACTAAGAGTGACATTATGAGCTAGTATTGCTAATGCAATTGATAAAGATGTCCTTTCAAATAATTTAGGTCTTTACATTGTTGTGGTCACTTCAACAACTATCAGGAGCTTTAGAGGTTTAGACTAATTCTAAACAATAATCTTTTTTGAAGATGTAAAAAAATTCTTTCAACATCTTAGTGGTAATTAATATTTGTAGAGAATACTCCTAATCATCAACAAGTGCCACAAAACTATTTATAAACTTAGAGATCGCAGATACTAGCGCTTTACTTGAGAGGTATTGCAGCTATTTTTGATTATTTAGCACTTTAACAAATTAGCATAAGGTTATTGAATGCTCAAGAACATAGCTGGCAATGATAATCTTATAGACATTTCCATTCCATACAACTCAATTGTTGTCAATGAAGGAACAAATGATCTTAATCCAAAGAATGCTAGCTGAAATTATGGTAATGAAATGGGTCTAAGAATCAAGTTATGCATCTTGAGAGCATACACATTAAAGTTAAACAATAATAAAACATTAGTTTCTTTTAGACAAAAAATATTTTCATCTAATCATGTAGAAAATGATATTGACTTATCAAGTTATAATACTAAAAGTGAAAACAAACTTTGGATGGCAATACATTGGCTGTGAAATATGATAGAAAAAAGAGAATAGAGAAAGAAAGGATATTGGTGTAAAACATATAAGAAGTACTACAAAATACCTATATCGAGATATAAATACAAACATAAGTTGAAAAAAAAACCATTAACCAAGCAAATTATTAATAAATCAATCCAAATCATAGATTTCATATCCAAGTAGTGAACCAGTGGATCAACAATTGTTATCTTATTCAATCATGAAGAAAAGAAAATCAACAAATGATGTGCTCAAAGAACAAATTCAAATAACAAATCTCTTGCTATAAATTATAGTATCAAACGTGCATTATGGTTTTACTATTATGCAACTTTTAAACTATGCTTTATATTTATATTAGACTTTTGGAGAAAATATACTTCTAAAAAATATAAGACTCTCAATGGTAAGACCTTTGTCTTCCAACTAGAGTTAAATAACTATAACTTGAAGGAAAGGCAGCAGCAATACATAATAAACAAACTATTTGACTGTGACTATATTGTTGAAAATAAGTTGGCATTATTGGACATCTAAAAATATAAGTTGAAAGCAAAATATCTCATTCATATGTATGACTCACTAGATTAATCAAAACAACTAGCTCAAGATGATATTATTTATGATCAAATACAAGATATACATGGAAGGGAGTCAATTGAATTAGCACGTTAGAATGATGTTACCAATGACATACTTAATGAATAATTTGAAGTGCATACAACAAGTAAATCCGATAATTAATAGTCATCCACTATTGAAGTAGGTAACTTAAACAAAGGTGAAGAAGAAGCTTTAGAATGCAACACCAAAAAAAGACAACTTAAATGATGAATCTCAGTGATACGAAATATTTGATTTCAACCATGATAATTATACCTAAAATATTTCTCATAATTTACCTTGTCTCCGACAAGGTAACCTCCAAACTTTCCTTTCTTGTTCCATGACCTTACTTTTGAATGGTGGGAAGTGAGCTTGATCGCCGGCAATCACCGGAGTTGAGTGAGAAAAGGGCCGGCTGCCCTGTTATTTTTGTTCCTGCGGCCATGGTTTTGAGTGATGCGTTTGAGGACCGATTCAACCACCATGGCTGGCCGATCTTAATCAGCACCTCATCGGAATAGAGCTCCGACCAAGGGGCATGAGAGTGGGGGAAGGTGTGAACCAGGAATCCTTGGATTCCATGGTTTTAGCACTGAGCAAGGGTGAGGTTTGCTGGTGGGCTGGGAGGAATCGCACAGTTCTTCCTGGTGCATGGTGGCCGGTGCTTCGCTGGAGCTCCACCGTAGTTCAGGTCCGGCCATGGCCGGAGCTCTCGGATCGCCGACTCAAGATTTTCTCTCGTTCGCTGGATTTTGACCGGTCAAGAGCCAGTCTAAGAGAGTTCTTAGGCAGTAAGATGAGTTGGGAAATTTTAACATAGTTTAGGCAGTAAGATGAGTGGGTTTGCTTCATTCAGGTTTAAGTCTGGGATGCCTTGGTGATGATTTAACTTGGTTAATAATTTGGTAATCTAAACCCATCCTAAGTGATCTGCAGTAGGTCTAGGCCCTAGTCCGAATTGAGGCTCAGGTTTAATTAGACCTTAGCTCAACATTTGGTCCAACCAAGTCCAATTGTGCTATGAGTTGGGTTCAGGCGTAGGTTAGATCAGTTATCTAAAAATTTAATATTAATTATCATGATTTTAATTATAAAAATTAAATTAAAATATTGTGATGTAGATCATCAGCGCCCAAGTTAATTTGACTGAATGAGATGAGTAAACTAATTATAAATTAAAATTTTTAATTAATTATTTATTTCTGAATATATTTATATAATTTTGAAATAAGATTAATATTTAATTCTGCATTGTTAATTGAATATTAATAATTATTATCCTGTTATCATAAATAAATTTATTTCTTTATTATTTGCAATAAAATATTAAATTTTAATGCTTTTTTGTTAATTCCTGCACAATTAGTTGCTATGGAAAAGTTCACATATAAAAGTTAAAAATTTATACTAATACGAAAACAAAAATAATGATATAAATTCTACCAATTCTTGAACAACCCCTTTCACGTGAATTATTGGGAGCGTTTATAACGATCCCATACAATTACTCTTCCACCCACCCTAACCCCTGTTTGCAGTGTGTCTCGTTACCTCTCTGGTGTTGAAAGCGCTATACGCCCTACCATTCTCCCCCACGGACGATCCACCTCCTATAGTGGAGGCTTTACGCGATCGAAGAAAGCGCAATGGCCGCGGAATGAAGAAACGTCCGGGGAGGTAGCTTTAAAGCCCAACCTCCTTCCCGAGCGGGGGCCTTCCGAGAAGATCCACCAAATTCCGTTCCATCAATGGGCGTTCCGGCAACTAGGGATGGTGGCAGAGCACGAGATTCTATAGGGTGGTCTAGTGGATCTCTCTCAAGTGTAGCCATGAAGGTTGGAAGAGTAGAAGGGGATGGACAACGCCTGAGCTTCCACCTGCGATGCCACCCCTTCTTCTTCCACCTCCTCTTCTTCCACCTCCTCTTTCAATTTTGCCTTCCACGGCTATCTTCTCATCTCGGCTCTCGTCGCTTTTGCTGTTGCCCAGACTGCCAAGCTCTTCATCACCCCCATTCTATGGGTGCAAGGAAAGGTGATGTGATGCAAGCAACTTGTTGGATGTGGTGCAGCCAAAATCAGCGCAATTGCTACAGCTATTGGTTTCCAAAGGGGGCTTCGGTGGTTCTACATTTGCAACTGCCATGGTATTATCATGTGTTGTGATGTACGATGCTTTTGGTGCTGGAAGGCAGGTAGATGTATGTTTCCTGCACCTCATCTTCGTTAGCCTTGCATGACTTTGTCCATTATTGGAAAGACATTGCTGGAAGCCATCACTTGGTTGGTTTCACTGACCATTCTTCCCTTCAGGCATTGGAATATGTCATTTATCTACCATTTGTCACTTGTGCCATGATTGATTCTTATGCAACAACTAAATGCTTGAAAGAATAGAACTCATGACCATCCAAAAATCTAGATGCCCAAACCTATGTTCTCCATCCTGGGAATAGCGAAGAACTAATGGGGGTTGCTGAAGATATACATGAGTCCCTTGGAGTGTAGAGTGACGATCTTCTCTGTCATAGTAAGCAGTGTTTCTCAAGGGAAGGGGCAAGATTTGTTCTATGGAAGTCTTAAGATAATCCAAGAGCAGAAGTTGCAAGTGCCTCCAATGCACATGGTGGTAGCTCGAAGCGATCAACTTTTGTGGTTGGGAATCAGCAGAATTCTGGTCAGTTGGTAAAACCCTCTTAGGGGATAGGTCAGAGCATTCGGTTGAATTTGGTTCGGAGAGTGGCTGTGGGTGCTGAGTTGTTTGTCACACCTTCCTCTACTATTTTTAAGTGGTTGTTCTAAATTGAAATTGTAGAGGGGCCTCTGTAGCCTCTTTCTACAATCACATTAAGTATCTGATCAGGTTATCTGATCCATATATTTGTTGTCTGCTAGAAACTGCATTGTCAGGTGATGCAAGATCAAGAATACATCAAGCTCTTGGCTAATGATGGAAGTTGTTCTCTATTTCCTTCACAAAGGCTTTCAGCTGGGATCATAATAATATGAAAGAAGCTCCAATGATTTCTATTCCACTAATTATAAGCAGGCGACTTTTGGAGCAATATCCTGTGATTCTGAACTTCATAGATGTTAGGTGTAAAGTTTGAAACAGAACTTCGTGACTTTGTGTCAAAGAAAGGAATCAAGATCATGTCCACTTTGCCAATGAAACATTGACAGTCACACCATACTTAGCGGCAATTGATGTGCTTGATCAAAATTCTCAAACCGTAAAGAGTGCTTTGGGAAGAATAACCATTAAAGCCATAGCATTTCAGTTGCTAGTGTTGGTGAGCAGCAATCTGGTGAAGCATCAAGGCGTAGGAGCGCACGAATTCGGGACAAAGCAGGAGGAAGCACATTGGACCCACTTGATGCTACTAGTTGATCCTTATGATGTCTTTCGTATTAACTTATCTTGTCTTTTGTCATGTTGGTATGGGTCTTTTGTTATATTTGTATGGTTTTGTTGGGTCATGGATATTTGGGTCATTGTGGGAGTCCATATAAAAAGGATGTGTGGATGAGCAAGAGGGTTTTATCTTGGATATTTTGGGAGCTCTTGGGAGTGCTTATGACGAGTAGAGTTTATCTTTATCGGCGAGCTTGAGATCGGTAGCAGCGTAGCAATACGGTGTCTACTTGGGCTGGCAAGGGGGTAGGTTTATTATCGAGCTAGAGAGATCAAACCACGGGCTGTAGTGGAAAGATCTCTTCTATCTATCATTTTTCTTTACTGTTGTATTTTTCTTTGTTTTGGAGGCTTGTAATAGGTGGGATTTGTTGGTTATTGGAGTGGTGTTCTTCATTGTGGTCAAATCTGGTTTGTTCATGTTAGATCTCATTTTATGCTTGATCTTGATGTGGAAACCCTCTCAAATCTGTGTGAAGTGTGCAAGGAACCAAGGGTGGGACGCCCAAGGTGTAGGGTAGTTTGAGTGAAGGGAGCTTTGGAACAGCAGTTGGAGGCTCTTGGGGTACCTTTTCTTCAGGAAAAAGCTTGAGAAGGTGGGCAAGAACATTTGTAACAGTGGCAAGGATCGAAGGACTGAATCTTCACTCACAAAGGGGACAAATTCTGGGCACACTCCAGGTGTTTGATCAAATTTCTAAACTAGATTTTATAAGGTTGGAGGTTGTTGAACCCATTGTTTTGGAGCCCAAGTGAGGGACCTCAACAATTTTTGGTGCTTTCATTGAGATTTCATCGCAGCGGGGGACTCAAGGTACCTCTTTTGGTTGTGGGAAGTCATGGAGTGGGAAGCAATACCGGGCTCTAACCGAGCGAGGTTCGAAGCATTGGAGGAGAACTAAAAAAAAATTATGGCAGCATTAGCTGAAATGAAGGCCGCCATTAATCAACTCTCCCTTAACACCACGGAGAGAAGGGAGCGCATGGAGCGAAGAAGTGTGGAGCATGATGGGGAGAGGAGAAGGGATGGACGGTCCAACAATTCTGGACCTACTAGGCGACATGCAGATGAAAGGCATGCATCTCACAGTGACTCTGATTCGAAAAGATCAAGGCATGAGGAGGAGCCAGAATGGGAAGAAAGGAGGCGAGGAGGTAGAGTTGAAGGCAGAGGAATTGCAGTGGAGAGATGGCTTGATAATTCAGCTTATTCACGGGATTCTTACTATAGGCGTGGGCAGAATGATTGGGACTTCCAGGAAGAGGACAGCGAGGCTTCTGATGATGGGCGGCCATTGCGTAGGAAGAGGGTCGTTGGTCATGGGCATCACTATGGGCCACGAAGGAGACATGGATGGCGTGGGGATAGAGATGGACACGATAGAAGGAAGGGGAGTCACCATGATCAGAAACCAAGAAAACCAAAGATTGATTTTCCTCGCTTTGATGGTGGAGATCCTCATGAGTGGTTGGACAAAGCCCAACACTATTTTCATGTGTATGAGGTGCCCATAGATAAGAGGATAGATGTGGCTTGTTTCTTCATGGATGGAAAGGTTAGTAAATGGTGGCGGTGGCTCAAATTCAGATTTGAACAAGAAGGAAGGAGACTTGGTTGGACGGCCTTTGAACATGAATTCATGGAACAATGGGGACCATCCCCGGTGGTAAATCACCATGGGCAATTAGCCAAACTGAAACAAGAAGGGAAGGTGCAAAGTTACATTGAAGAGTTTAGACGGCTCTAAACATTGGTGAGGGGTTGGTCGGAGGAGGCACTTATGGGGGCTTTTCTTGAAGGACTGAAACCATAGTTGGCTAGGAAACTTAAATTGAAACAACCAAGGTGCCTACAAGAGGCAATGAAGATGGTGGAAATTTTGGAAGATAGCTACTATGCTGAAAAACGTCAAGGTAAGGATGGGCAAGTTGGAAAGTCATCCAAAGCACTATGGAAAGGAAAAGAAATTTTGGAAGAACCCACCAAAGGCAAAAAAGAGGTAACAAAACTATCCAAAGATGAGGTATAAGAATGTATAAAGAAGGGGTTGTGTTTCAAGTGTGGAAAAAAGTGGAGTAAGGAACATAAGTGCAAGACGGGCTAAGTGTTCATGATTGTGGATGATAGCGATGATGAAGGTGCTGAAAATTTCAATGGTGAATCCGATGATGAAGTGGGCCATAGAGTGGCATTGGAGCGAGAGGAAGCGGAGTTGTCCCTTCATGCTATGTCGGGGGTAAAAGCACCATCCACTATGCAGCTCATGGCGTGGATTGAAAAACATAAAGTGACTTTATTGGTGGATAGTGGGTCATCCCACAACTTTGTTAATGCTAACATTATCAAGAGGATTGGACTTTGGGGAGTAGTGGTTGAACCATTTGAGGTAAAGGTTGCCAATGGGGAAAAGCTGAAATGTGATGAGGTGGTGCGGGATGTGAAGATCAATGTTCAAGGTGTTAAGATTGTTACAGATTTGCATGTCATCACTATTGTGGGCTTAGATGTAGTACTTGGAAGTGCTTGGTTGAAGAGTGTTGGAAGGGTGTTGACCGACTATGGGTCTATGATAATGGAATTCAAATTTGGTGGCAAAAAGAGGGTTTGGAAAGCACTAATCTCCAAAAAAATTCAGCAATGTAAAGCAAATATGATGGAAAAATTATACCGGAGTGGTGCATGTTGTTTTGCCATTGTACTAGCAAATACCAATCAAGCACGGGATGATGGGAAGCAAGGTGAAGAGGGTGAAGCAGAAAAATTGCAGCAACTACCTACTTCAATAAGGAGTATGATTGAAGAGCACAAAAATGTTTTGGAGCTACCAAATGGGTTGCCACCAAGTAGGTCCTTTGATCACCGAATTGTTCTACGGGATGAGGCAAGACCGGTGAATGTTCCCCCTTATCGTTATGCCCATTTTCAGAAAGGAGAAATAGAGCGGCAAGTGGAAGAAATGCTGAACCAAGGGTTGATTCGACCCAGTACTAGTCCATTCTCTTCACCGATGTTATTGGTAAGGAAGAAGGATGGTTCATGGAGGTTTTGCACCGACTACAGGGCCCTAAATGAAGCTACAATGAAGGACTATTTTTCCATTCCCACGGTGGATGAGATGTTGGATGAGTTACATGGTGCGGTGGTCTTCACCAAATTGGATTTGAGAGCAGGGTACTATCAAATCAGAATGAAGAAAGTTGATGTGCACAAAACGGCTTTCAGGACACACTTGGGACACTATGAATACCTTGTCATGCCATTTGGGTTGTGCAACGCTCCCTCCACATTTCAAGCCACCATGAATGAGGTATTCAAGCCTTTCTTGCGCAAATTTGTGCTAGTATTTTTTGATGACATTCTTATATACTCCAAGTCTATGGAAGAACATGTTGGTCATTTGGAGTCGGTGCTTGGGTTGTTGGAGGAGCACCATTTCTTCATCAAGTTGGCAAAATGTGAGTTTGTTCAAGAAGAGTTGGAGTATCTTGGATATATCATTTCTAAAAATGGGGTGAAGGTTGATAACAAGAAGATAGAAACTATGGTGAATTGGCCACTACCTTCCAATATCACTACATTGAGGGGATTTTTGGGACTCATCGACTACTATAGAAGGTTTGTGAAGAACTATGGGCTGATTGCTAAACCTTTAACATCCATGTTGGGAAAAGATAGTTTTGTATGGAGTGATGAGGCGAAACAAGCATTTGAAGACTTGAAGCGGGCTATGATTCAAACTCCGGTTTTGGCACTACCAAATTTTGAGAAGCCTTTCGAAGTGTATATCGATGCTAGTGGGGAAGGAATTGGAGTAGTGTTAGTGCAAGAAAGAAGACCATTAGCTTTTCTTTCCAAAGCGTTGGGTCCTATGAAGAAAACTTGGAGCACATATGCCCGTGAGATGTTAGCAATAATACATGCAATCAAAGTTTGGAGACCATATCTTTTGGGTAGGCGATTCACAATTGTGACAGATCAACAACCTTTGAAGCATCTTTTAGAGCAGAAAATTGTCACACCGGAGCAGCAAAAATTCATGGTAAAGTTGTTGGGTTTTGAGTATGACATAGTCTATCAACCGGGGAAGGAAAACAAGGTGGCCGATGCTTTATCCAGGAAGGAAGGGAGCTCTATGTTGTGGACGGTTTATGCTGAAAATGAAGCAAGTTTGCATGCTCTTAGTGGTGCTGAATGGGAGGTTTGGGACAAGGTGCGTGAAGCGGTGCAACTTGACAAGAGGTCATTAGAGATTTGTGAAAAGCTTGAGAAAAAAGAGATGGGAGTTGAGGGCTATAAAATGAGGAGTGGATTGCTATACTATGGTGATTGTATTTATGTTCCATGTGTACCGGGGCTGCGGGAGGAGATATTGACTCATTTCTACCATAGCAAAGAAGGGGGACACTCCGGATGGTTGAGAACATATCTTAAGGTGAAACATTTCTTCTATTGGGAGGGCTTAAAGAAGAAGGTGAAGGAAATGGTGGCCAAATGTGACATATGCCAAAAAGTTAAATATGATCAAAGGGCTCCAATGGGTTTACTACAATCATTACCAATACCGACAAGGATTTGGGAAGATCTCTCCATGGACTTTGTGGAAGGACTACCGACGAGTAGAGGACATGAAGCCATCTTGGTTGTTGTGGATAGATTGAGTAAAGGTGCGCATTTTATACCTTTTCGGCATCCTTTCACCGCTAGTAGTGTAGCAAAAATTTTTATTGAAAATGTAGTAAAGTTGCATGGAATACCACGGAGTATTGTAACGGATCGGGGAGCATTATTCATGAGTTCCTTTTGGCAAGAACTCTTTACTTTGCAAGGTAGTAAGCCGAAAGCTAGTTCATCCTATCACCCCCAAATGGATGGGCAAACGGAGGTGGTGAACCGAACATTGGAGCAATATCTTAGGTGCTATTGTCATGATGAACAATCAAGATGGAAAGAGTACCTGCCATGGGCTGAATATTGGTACAACACCACATATCATGCTTCCATCAACACAAGCCCATTCGAGGTAACATATGGAAGGTCACCTCCCATGTTGAATAGTTATGAAAAGGGAAGAGCCAAGAATGATGAGGTGGAGGAGGAGTTGAGAACAAGAGATGAAGTTCTTACTAATGTGAAGAAGGCACTCATGAAGGCGCAAGATAGAATGAAAAAGTATTATGACCAAGGCAAGAGGGATGTAAGCTTTGAACCCGGGGACTATGTGTATCTCAAGTTACAACCATATAGGCAAAAGTCACTCAAGAAGAGATTTAATGTCAAGCTTTCACAGTGCTACTATGGGCCTTTTAAGGTGTTGAAGCGCGTTGGAGAGGTAGCATATAAGTTAGAATTGCCTGAATCTTCTCTCCTTCATCAAGTGTTTCATGTGACTGCATTAAAGAAAATGATGGGAGAACCGGAGTATGTTGTTGAAGAGCTGCCTTCTTTTGATGAGGAAGGAACAATATTACTAAAGCCCGAAGCGGTTCTTCATTATCGGAAGCATAAGAAAGGCAAGGGAAGTGATGATGTGTGGCAAGTGTTGATTCATTGGAAAGGGCTACCGGTGGAGGAAGCGACATGGGAAACTATGAGGATGTGGCCAAACAATTTCCGAACCTATCCCTTGAGGACAAGGGAGTTCTCGAAGGGGGAGGGAATGGTGAAGCACCAAGGCATAGGAGCGCACGAATTCAGGACAAAGCAGGAGGAAGCACATTGGACCCACTTGATGCTACTAGTTGATCCTTATGATGTCTTTTGTATTAACTTATCTTGTCTTTTATCATGTTGGTATGGGTCTTTTGTTATGTTTGTATGATTTTGTTGGGTCATGGGTATTTGGGTCATTGTGGGAGTCCATATAAAAAGGATGTATGGATGAGCAAGAGGATTTTATCTTGGATATTTTGGGAGCTCTTGGGGAGTGCTTATGGTGATTAGAGTTTGTCTTCATCGGCGAGCTTGAGATCGGTAGCGGCGTAGCAATACTGTGTCTACTTGGGCTGGCAATGGGGTAGGTTTATTCCCGAGCTAGAGAGATCAAACCACGGGTTGTAGTGGGGAGATCTCTTCTATCTATCATTTTTCTTTACTGCTGTATTTTTCTTTGTTTTGGAGGCTTGTAATAGGTGGGATTTGTTGGTTATTGGAGTGGTGTTCTTCATTGTGGTCAAATCTGGTTTGTTCATGTTAGATCTCATTTTGTGCTTGATCTTGATGTGGAAACCCTCTCAAATCTGTGTGAAGTGTGCAAGGAACCAAGGGTGGGACGCCCAAGGTGTGGGGCAGTTTGAGTGAAGGGGGCTTTGGAACAGCGGTTGGAGGCTCTTGAGGTACCTTTTCTTCAGGAAAAAGCTTGGGAAGGTGGGCAAGAACATTTGTAACAGTGGCAAGGATCGAAGGACTGAATCTTCACTCACAAAGGGGACAAATTCTGGGCACACTCCAGGTGTTTGATCAAATTTCTAAACCAGATTTTGTGAGGTTGGAGGTTGTTGAACCCATTGTTGTGGAGCCCAAGTGAGGGACCTCAACACAATCAAAGTAAGAAGAGGGCCATCCTAAAGTCGGTCTTTCCCCATTCAGATGATTAAGACATTTTGTTGAGGTAGAATTGATTTCTCAGGATAAAAGATAGCTTCCGATTTAGGTAAGAATTCCATGCATATTTATATGAGTGCATCTTGCAAATTCATGTGTTGTGATATTTTGTTGATCATGCATGAAATTTATATGATGATGATATGAACATACATATTATGATAATATATATGTTGTAATGTAATATAATGATCATGTATATGAATATACTATGATGATAGCATGAACATATGAACATGTTGTGATGTTTCTTGATAACGATATGATATTGATCATGTAGTAAAAAGATCATGGTAGATAATACTTAAATTATGCACAATTATGGATTATATTGAACATCATATGACTTGTAAATGTTGCACTGATTACCCATGCAATTAAGAATAAATTTTAATTCATAAAATAACCTAAATATGTAATGGAATAGATAGTGGTAGATACTAAACTAGTCATAAGATTGGTTGCCACCACAAGCTGAAATGCAGCTTGATCTGTTTGCCATCATGGACTAGAGCGCATTTAGACTTAATTGCCTGCCACAGGCTAAAACATGGTCTTGACTAGTCTAATGCCTATCTAAATTATGAAACTGAGTAAATTCTTGTTTGATAACCTAATGAAATTGATTATTATTACATGATGATAATTTTTATGTTAATTATAATAATGTGGCTTACTGTTAATCATACATACTGTAGGTAATTTTAAGTGCATTATTAATGCTGCTACTATTGAGCATAATTTAACTATCGTTCTGCTATGATTTACGTGTTGCATCGAGACATGATCATATTATGCTATTTTTACTTTATGTTCAAGTTGTTACATATAATATGTTTATAATGATATGCAATAGCGCATGTGAGGTATGGAGGGAATTAGGATCATTATATTCCTTTCGCATATTTTGTTTATTTGTAGAGCCTCCTTAGAATTAGGATCAGGGTTGAGTTGCAAGAGATAAAAAAGATTTTAAGGATTTCGTTAAAGAGAGACATATTTAGTTAAGGACAAATCAAATCTTCTAATACTAGTGTCACTTGTGTAAAATAATTGAACTAGAAACAAACATGATAGCCAGCACTTACAATTATAATTGGATTTTTGGTATTTTAGATAATTAATAACCCTTGTAAGTTAAATAATATTAATTAAATTTTGATGCATTGATAAGTAAAAAAAAAAAAATTAGGTCTTGCATAATTCCTAAGCTACACTTAGAGGTTTTACGGCTATGTCACGTGTTTAGCCTATAATGGCAAGTTGAGATATGACAATTTCACCTTCACAAGGCATGTCACAAGGTTCCACTTACATTCCCAACATTCCAAACCCTGAAATATTCATTCAAATCTCAATCATGCATTAGGCAATGCAAAGATTTGGGCGATAAAAATGTGTAAAACAGTGTGATTCACGCACCACGAGTTAACAAGGCATCTCAGGAAGACCTCATAACTTAACAGAGCATGCATGCCAACCAAAATGCCGTGCCCTAATGCGCGTGGAGCAACAAAACCTTTTCTTTCCCTTCTTTTGTTTATGCTAGACATCATCAATGAGAACACAGAGAGTAATACACAGATTAGTTTCAACCTGATTTCTATTTGATTTGAACCTAGTAGTGCATGCAACATTTAACCGAAAGACAATTGCTGAAAAGGGATGGAAAGAGTACACGGCGCCGATGGACAGTGGACACTCGCATGAGATTATGTAGCGGGAAGACTGGCCAGAGCAAAGGCGGCGGGTAAGTACAGTGCTGAAGCTGCGCCTCAATGGCGTTATCTCTATTTCTTTATCAGGAATGCCGGAGACCAGGTGCCAGTACTCTCCTCCTTCCTTGCATCGCCTCTCCAGGCTGGGGCAACCTTCAATGATTAATTTCTTGAGTCGGGGGAGTCGCTCTTGGAGACCGTCCGGGAACGACGTCAGAGAAGGGCAATACCTGACCTCCAGATGCTGCAATGCATTGAGGCCTTCCAACCCTTCCGGCAAAGATCTCAACCCGGGGAGGCGGTCTAAACTCAGTGATGCAAGTCCTGTGTTGTGACCCAGCTGCGTCGGCAGAGACGTCAGGCTTGGACATTCACTAATGGATATTGATTCGAGAGCAGTGACATGTCTCAACCCTTCCTCCAAGGACTTCAGGTTGTGGCAGTCGCTGACGATCAATGACCTGAGGGAGGGAGGCCACTTAGGCAATTGGACAAACCCAAACCCAAAAATTTCCAAAGTTTCCAGCTGCGGCAGTATTCCTCGTTCGCCTGGCGAAGGCCATGGCGACGGATCTGCCGGATTGGGACGATTGTAAAAGCTTAAAAACTTTAGGGATATCAAGTCTTGAAACTCCACTTCTGGCCAGTGGACCAGGGAATCACTGAAGCTAGTAATATATAGTCTTTCAAGGGAAGTAAGGCTTTTCCAAAACCCCAAGGGCGCTTCCGAAGACCGTAGTACCGAAAACAACCAATTGCAGCTGTCAATCTCCAAAGAGCGTAGGGATCCATAAAAGGCCCTTGTCTGGTCATCGTCCTCCAACCGCGGCTGTGCCAGATCCTCACATCTCTCGAGAATCAAGCGCTCAAGAGACTGTGTTCCACTTTTAACCTGCCCAAAAAGCACCCTATTTCCTGGCATTCTCAAATCTTTTAGTACCGGTAGCACTGGCATGGCAGTCAACTTTGGACACTCGACGATGTGCAGCTGAACAAGCTGAGGGAAAACTACTGCTCTTCCTTCATTTTCTGACCATTCCTCCAAGCTTAGCATTCCAAGTAACGCCAGTCTCTCGAGGGAGGGGAATGCTTGCACCGTAGCATTGCTTCCACTGCCACATCTCATACATGTGCGACAGATGTGCTTTACCCTGTCCATTCTCGACAAGCAGAGGATCTTGAGGAGGGGTAGCAACCATAAAGGTGGGAGATGTTCGCATTGTGTGCAACCTCCCAGATGGATTTCAATTAAAGTATGTAGGGAAGTAGAGCCCATCAACCAGTTCGGAAAGTGGCCACCCCCATAGTGCCTTATCGTCAACTGCTTTAAGCTATCGTGAGGTTGAAGGGCTTCTAGCACCTCCTCAGCATTTCTTTTTGAGGAAACCTCCTCAGCATTTCGTGCTGGCAAAACATCAATACCCATGCGAGGGGAATAGAAACGCTGCCACTCTTCAACATCCCAGCATAATACTAAAGATTTTAGACATGGCTTGGAACCCAGATTTGCTTTTAGAGCATTTGCTGCATCTCTCACATTCGTCAGATTATAAAGCTCTAGATGGCCGCCAAGATTTAAGTTGGCCAACTCTTCTATGCCTGTCCCAGCATCAATGCCGACGACATACTTTGTCAATGTCTGAAGGTGGCTTAGCTGCCCCAAACCTGCCGGCATGTGCTTCAAGTTGCGGCATCCATCAATATAGAGATGTCTAAGGCTACTCATTTGTCTCATGCCTTCAGGTAACTTGCACAGAGACATACAGTTAGAAAGTCTGAGAGTTTGTAGATGGAAAAGCTTGCTGGTGGCTTCAGGCAATCTTTTAATGGAAGTTCGAGACAGGTCCAGGTATCTTAGGTGTTTCAAGCTTGTCATTGTAATAGGCAGTGTTTCTGAGCGATAAACATGTATACTTAATGCTCTTAGGAACGTGGGCTTTAATGAGGCAGCACTCTCAGCCCACAACATGAGCGTGCGAATAGCCGGTGAATCATTTAAAATCTGGCCGAAGTCCATTTGTTTCTCTGCACCTATAAAGAGATGACTGGTTTTTCCAGGTATTACTTTTCCCTTCATAGGTTCTATCATACTAGAGCATTCATTCTTCATGACAGATTGTGCAAGGTCATGCATGAGATCATGCATCTTACAAGATATTTTGGTGTATAATTGATGCTTTAAAATCCGCATGTCATCAGCCCTAAATTGTTTAATATCCTGGAAAAATGATCTCGATGCCAACTCATCAAATATTTCATGCCCTATGGCTTCCAGTTCCTCACTTCCTTCAGATGGAATTAATCCATTTGCCATCCAGAGTTCAATCAGAATCTGCTTTTCCATCTCGTAATTCTTTGGAAACACACAACAAAAAGCGAAGCATTGTTTCGTATGAGGAGGCAACTGAATGTAGCTCAACCTCAGTGCTGGTAAAATCTCATTCCCGTCTCCAGAAACCTTCATATCCCATATCTCGCTTCTCATCATAGCAAACCACTCTGTTTCCTCTGTCTTGAAACGCATTAAACTCCCTAGTGTTTTCACTGCCAGAGGCAATCCCCCACATTTTTTAACAATCTCCTTACCAATTTTTACTAGCTTTGGAGGCTCTTCTGCTCTCCCTTCAAATGCTTTCTTTCTGAACAATGTCCAGGCATCAGCTTCAGATAAATGTTCCAGACGGCAAGGATGGAGTGTGCCCATGATCGATGAAACTCGCTCACTGCGCGTGGTCACAATAACTGTGCTCCCTCCACTGCCAGATCCTAATAGAGCTTTCAACTCCTCCCACTTACTCTGATTCTCACTCCAGACATCATCCAATACAAGTAGGCATCTTTTCCCACCAATCTCTTCTCGAAGTTCCCGCTGTAACAATTCCATGTTGGAGAAAAATAGATATATTACAAAAGGCAAGTTGGTTCCCTACCAGCTTTTGGAACCTGCAACGTGATTGGCTGAATCACGTAACAAGAAAAGTTATACTTCGCTCTCCATGAAAGCAATCCAATGCTCAATGTGGTCTGGCTGCTTTGCCTTTATCCACTTCCTACTCTGTGTGGAAAGCAATGCATACAGTACTGGCTTCCACAAAAAAAAAAATCTAAAACATGCATATAGCTAAGCGAAGTGTCATATTTTCTCTTACAAGCAAGTTGACAAACAAGGGCCATTCTAACAGCGTTCTTACCTCAGCTTTGGGATCAGCCTCTCTTCGGCTTGACCCATTAAAATGCCCGGCTTTCCCATCCTGCTTTCATGTCCATTCGTTCAGTATCAGAAGCCCAATGTAGATTATACAGTGTTGTGCAAGCCATTGTTCATCGTTCCACTAGTGCGCATGTCACCTATCACTGGCATCTGACAGACAGAAATGGCTTCATGCCTTAAACGGAGAGCATGTGGAAAACTCATGGAATGCCTCTATCACATGCTACGAGCAATCACTGGCTATAAAATGTTCCATTAATGCATCATAATACGAAGGTCTGATCTATTGCATTTCACAGTTCATATCAGATTGATTATATAATGTTACCAAACAAGGTATTTTCATCTTTAACATTTGGTAATGACAAACATTACTTGATTAAAGTGACAATTATTTGTTGAAGTGCCATATAACAGTCAAAAGTTTTGGTCCAAAAAATTCATGATTTCTTCCTGTTCGCGTGGGATCTTTTATTTTTTGCGTGCCCTTGTGAACACATACTAAATGCTTGGACTGTCCATGTGATCTTTATTATTCTGTGCCTGTAAGGGAATTACAGAATGGTTTTCGATGACTGCACTTTCCACCATCTACATTCTCCACATATGCAATTACATAATGGTTTTCGATCCTCTCCTGGACAATTGGACTAGAGAGGGCATATCTTCCAATCAGGGGCATTCGTGATTAGCACAATAGCTTTGATTGGATGGAAGCTATCATAGTACATAGGACAACATGTTGGTAGGTCCCATCCAATGACAACCATAATGTCAATTATGAATCATCATGATTAGAAAATATGTCCTCCCTGGCTCAAGTTGAGATTAGAGAGAATCTCAATCCTTTAAAAATTATCTAGTACTGATCATTCTTTGCTTCAATGAAAGTCCATGCTAGCATGTACTTAATTCAACATCAATTATATATCAAATAGCTCTTCAATATTTATATAGGATCAACAAATCTAAATAATACCTTTTGATTTTTTTTTTTTTTTTTTGATGAGTTATTATAGATGGTTCTGTACTGGTTTGCATTTCATCTAACCTTTCTTTAGGATGTGACTCTAGAGAATATGTAAAGCTTAAAAATTTCAAAAATTATTAATAACACAATCATCGTTATTTATTTCAAAAATCAAAAAATTCTATCAATATGATAATAAAGTTCTTCAATACAAATTTATTTATCCATTTAGTACTAGAAATATTCAAACCATTATACTTCTCATTTGAATCCTATTTGCATCTTAATGCTAAGCATCTTGTGACTCTAAAAAGACATGGTACGAGCTTAACAACCTAGTAAAAATGCCCACACATACATGCATGCATAAATAATCACAAATACTTTGAAATAATAATCATGTTATAAACAAACATAATGTAAAATAATAAAAAATTATGATACATGACAATCACATATAGTCACCAACAAATAATCATAAATAAGTAATAATCATGATATGCATCTTCCAACATAACTAATATCTATATCTTCTCTTGAATTACTCAATTGAATCAATATATCATACACATCAAATAGCCTATCCCAATACAAAGTGGCTTCAAATAAAATCCATTGTATTTAGTTTGTTACAATCTAATCCAACATTTCGAACTGAGCTCAAATATGATCAAGTCATCTATTTAGCTTTGGACTAGCCATGGTCACATTATACACTAATGACATGGTAATTAATAGTGTCATATGTCACACCTATTATAAGGCAATTTATAGTGTCATGTTCCTAGCTCATCGATAATGTCATAATTCCAATCTATGATAAAACTATCAATAGTTCCCTATTTTTAGCCTATGATGGGCAATTGGTGGTACCATGCTTAAACCAATGATGGCATTTCATGAAGCATACTTCATACCATGGTGGGGCAATCCATATTAACAAGGCTAATCCAAAAGCTTTGCAGTCAACAATTTTAAATATATAGTTTTTAGTTTAATTAATTTCTAATTTAAAATGTAATCTATTTCCATATGCCATGCATAATCAAATAAATAGACAAAAATCATACTTACTCGATTCAAATGTGATCTATTTCCACATCCATACGAAATCATGTAAAGCAATCATAATCATGCAACATCAATCTACCAAATGTAGAGGAAATTCGTATCTTACTTGCAATGTTAAAAATCTAAAAACCGTTACTATCCATGCAGAGGCATGCTCATCCATGGTATCATACAACTTCACATATATAGATGGAATAAGCACTTTTGTATAAACAAATGTACAAGGGGCCATTCTTAGGTCTACTGGAAGCAAAATCTGATTTAATATGCCAACTCAATGTATAAATATACTTACTGCACCTGATTAATTTAAAATCAATACTTGGCATAATAAAATATGAAAATTGGCATCCTCACTAATTTAAATAAGCTATCATCAATCCCAACTCCAGTCCTGTGTTTTCTATGGCTTAACTTAATAATTAAATTAAATAAAAGAAAGGCTCGGAGTATTACCTCAAATAGTGAGTTAGGAAGACCGATCTGCTTTGGTCCAAATTGTATCCACCTGTGCGCAATTAGTCAACTCTAGTTAGGAAAATAATCCAAATAAATATAGCACATCAATATGATCCTATGCTGGGCCTCTTGTGCTAAGGACTAGGAAGACATAGGAAAAGTCGCATCGACTCACTGTCCACAAGGTAACAGAAACAGAGCGGAGGGGAATGACCAAAAAGGTGGCTTCGGCGAGAGAGAGAGAGAGAGAGAGAGAGGAATGAGAAGAGAAGAACGTCACAGAAGAAAGAGAGAGGGGTCTACTGGCAAGTAGATGACCTGATATCAGTGCAGACAGATCCAACGTAGAGCTAATGGGGTGAAGATCATGACATCCACTAATGGCTTCTTAAATCGTTTTGAAACCATGGTTTGACTACGCATCAAGGGAGAGGGAAAATGAAAAATAGAATATAATGTCAAGAGAAAGGAAAACTCAACGGTCCGGTGCTAACAACCTTGCCTATTGGCCAACTCTGGCTCGATTGTCTTGACAGTTGCATCGGTAGCTCCGGCGATGCGACACAAGAGTAGTACACCAGCAATAGGAAAAAGAGGGATAAAAGAGGAACAACAAGGGAGAGAAGAAAACCAACCGAAGCCAAGAGGTTAGAGGCAATTGGCTGCCAGGTTGTGATCTCGACGATCGATCGACTCTTCTCAATAGTCCGACGGCCAAGTCAAGGGTGGAAGGAGGAGGATTCGATGACTAAACAGGGGAATGAGAGGCTTTCGACTGAACTTCCCGCTGGCGATCGTTAAGCAAGGCTAGCAAGCAATCGAGTGCGAGGGACAGAGAGCACAACTAAATGCTGATCAATCGGAGGCAAAATGGCGATGGTTTGAGGCAACAGGACTCGGCTTTGAAGGAAGCGATGCTGGCCTGACAATTTGGGAAGGAGGAGAGCGGATTAGATAAGATTCTGATTGGCTTGCCAAGCACCACGTATCTCAAAGTCCATCCCAGACTTCCTTTCCGAGTCCGGCGAGGATTCAAGGACCAGCCAACCCCATTTCTGACGAGTAGTTGGACTCAATTCTGCTGAGTTAAACTAGGAAAATCATCTGACTTGATCGGGGTTTCGCATTCTCCACTCAAAAAAAATTCCATTCTTGGAAATTAAATACGTGAGATTCCAAAAAGTGGGGGTACACTTAGCCTTATCTCATTCTCGAATTCCTGTATCAAAGCTAACCCATTATTAATGACTTATTAGTTAAATTAATTTGCTGCACTTTCTTAGGAATCATCAATATTGCAAGGTTAAGGTCATCTTTGATAGAGGACACGCCACACATTGAAACTAAAAGAAATTCACTGTAACATGATATATATGTTGCCAGCCAATCCCAAGATCACATCCAATTCTTCATTCTAGAACATCTTTTTAATCTCAATGATCAGGTACATAACTCACAAACAATGTCCACCGACATAATATCACCATTTAGGTTACACATGCATAACTTAGACTCTAACCATTCATACATCGTCATACCCTTTCTTTCAACAAAACATCCTTATATAAATGAATGACCAGCACCATGATCAATAAGATATGTGCATTAATAGATGCTACTTTGACCATAACTAGCTGCAAAACACAAATATATATTTAGACTTAATGTAGGTAACAAAAAAAATAATAGGAAGAAAAAAAACTATTTTATTAATGAACTGAAACTTACCAGACTGCCTCTCAATAAGTCAACCACACACTGCTACAGTCCTCACATGTTTCCAGACACTTTTACAAATAATAGCTTGACACCCATATTTGATGTCAATTTGTTTGCTACGATAATGAATTAATGGATTTTTTGTCAATAAAATTACGGACTTATTATCATAAAAAAAATCTTCATTGGCTTATCTTGTTGATGATGTAACTCACTAAGCATTTTTCGCAACCATATGACTTGAGTAGTACTATTCCCAACTGCAATATATTCTGCCTCAGCAGTAAAAAGAGTGATCACTTGTTGCTTCTTAGATAACCAAGTAAAAACTCCTAAACCTAAATGAAAAATATAACCAAAAGTATTTTTCTTCTTTTCAATATCACCTGCTGAATCACTGCCTGTATATCCAATAAGCTCCACATTATTAGTAGAAGAATAAAAATACCATCGCTTTGAGCACCCTTGATATATCTGAAAATACGTTTTGCTACTTACAAATGAGATTGATGTGGAGTTTTCATAAATCAACTGATAATGCCAATGCCATTCGTAATGTCAGATCTGGTAGCAATCAAATATTATAGGCTTTCTACTATTCTTTTAAAATTTACCGAATCAACCAGCCCACATAGCAAACCACCAGCGCAATAAAATTATTTATTGAAGAGAACCCAACTCTGAGACCATGAAGAATGGTGAACCTTGAACAACCCCTAATAATGAGGCATGTGAGAAGAAATAAAATTGAGAAGAAAATATATTTGGAGAAAGAACTAAAGAATTTAATAATAATAATAATACTCAAAAAAGTAGCGAGGCCTTCTTCCTCCCTGTGCTCCAAAGAAAGTCCCGCGTTCAGGCCCCTCTCACAACGCCTCACCACTCTCCAATATTTAAATTTAAAAAAATTACCACTTGGACTCCCTCAAGGACTCCATTCATCGAAAAACTTCAAGAACCATTGCTCCTTTTGACCATCCCATGCCTTCATACCTCCCAAAACTAAAACTAGGACCTGGTGATAAGGTAAACAAATAAATAAATTCTAATTAAACTAGGACAAGCAATGACTTGTCAACAACATAAATGTTATCCAGTTTGATTCAAGTTAGAAGTGTTACTATATATCTTGTATTTAAAAGATTGAGTCCTAAAATGACCTCTCTACTCAAGTCCTCAGCCTAAGGGCTTAGGCCCACTGCCTGAATAAGATTTGCCCATCCCAAAGCCTTTGGTATTGCACCTTTATACTTTGGGGCTTTGATTAGGTGGCATTAAAGACTTTTGATTGAAGTTTTTCTTTTTTCATGTACTTTCTTCATTATTATTGAAAATTTACCTAATTGTTTTCACTTGTGAATGTAGGGTATAGTCCAAATCAAATATAAATAACGTAATAACTAAGGACCTTTCCTAAAAAGACAATTGAAGAAGATATTATATGGACTCCTTGATTTTGTATAAATATCTAATATTTACCTATTACATAGTTAGTATTGAACTAAATCTCATCAATGTAGGCTCTCATACTCTTTCTATTTAAACCCTAGTATCCTCTTCAGACTAAGGATGCAAATCTAAATCTAAATCTAATCATAAAATTATAGAGCTCATTTGTTATATTTTTCAATCTACATGAGCCATCAGTTAGGTCAAACTTGATACCATTTGTAACAACTTAAAATCTTATCCTAAAGCTATTTAAGAAGATATTATTTGGGCTCCTTAATCCTGTATAAAAATCAAAGATCTACATGTAAGACTAACCTCTCATTAGTATAAGCTCTCACGGATAAAGTTGCACAAAAAAATAACTATTGACCTCATGTTAATTCTGTAAAAGTCTTTGCCTTGCTTCTTCAATCTCTCTAGAAATTCTTGGAGCATTTAGTCTTGCACTAATCGCCTCTCATGGGATTGTAGTCTCGCATCAGGACACTAAAAAATTCATTTTAGAACTCGCTCTAGTCAATAAATTGAAGAGCTTTAAAAACTTTATTAATACGTCAAAAGGAAATAACTAAAGTCCATTTATAAGAGATATTTCCTAAGGCCAATAGACCTTTTAAATTTTTAGTATACAAATTTTCTTAAACATTAAAGAGATAAATATTAAATAAATAATAAAAATTGATTACTCAGCTTGTAACTAACATGAGTTTTTGGAAGAAAGATATGTAGAAGTTTGGACAAAAATGAAAGAGATATCATGTTATAAATTATGAGCTATGGAATGGTATTTTTATAATTTTTTAAATTTTACTACTATTGACATATTTCAAAAAATCATGCATACTTTCTCATTTTTCTTCTATATGGATGATGCAAAATGTGTCTTAAAGCTAACCCAAAATTGAATATTATAGAATTATATAAAAATTTTAAGTATACTAATGCTAGTAAATCTTCCTTTTGGACTAATGTAATATGGATCATCTTTCTTAATGTGGTTGGATATGAATTCTAAAATTTAAGCTTATTAGACTTATCGGTTAAGTGTTGCATTATATAGTTTTTTTAAAGAAGTGATTGCCAGTCTAGTAATCTTTTAGAGTATCCTCTATCCTATCAATTTAGCTTAACATAAATATTAAAGGATCATCCTTAAGTTCATTCAAATATAACTTTCATTGCAACCATGTTTTATTTTTGATTTTTGATAGTGCCCCATCACATAGATTATCTTAATGAGACCTCTTTCTAAGATTCTAGAACTTTTGTTTACATAGCCAGCCGATATGGAGATCTATGACTCTATTAGAACCAATTAAATTTTTATGTTGTTTCTTTATCTAGTTTGTTATCTCTAGATCTAGTCTCTTTGCATAGTAGAAAGAGTATTGTTATTACAACGTTTGGGGATTTTAGAGTTTTGACTTTCTAGATGTAGTCTTCATTTTGGTTTAATTGGGCTCGATTTATGAAGGAGGCTCCCTTTTGGTTCAATCTGGGTTTAATCTAGACTTTTTCTGCACTTAGATCAAGAGCAATGCTCCTCTTTGATTTGATCGCTATTCGATTTAGGCTCGAATCTGGGTTTAATTGAGGAGCAAGGCTCCTCTTCGACTTGATTATTGTTTGATCTGGATTCGATAAGGAGCAAAGCTTCTTTTTGACTCGATTGCAGCTGGATCTAGGCTCAATCAGGATTAGGGCTCAAGCTGCTTTCAAGTTTAGGCTGCTTTTGGACTTGGTCTCGAGCTACTTGTGAGTTTGGATTCTTTTAGGTTCAGGCCATGGTAAAGATCTTTAGGCTCCGGCACATGGCTTGAGGGCCTAAGCCAGTAATTGACAGGCTTGCTGTAGGCTACTTCAAGACTTGATTTGATAGTCATTTGGCTTACTGTGAGCTACTTAGGCTACATTAGAGCTTCATTCACTGAACTTGCTATAAGCCGTTTAGGCTGCATCGGAACTCAATTTTGTGGTGGAATAAAGGGCTTCTCCTCATAGACATTGAGTTTGAATTTGATGAAATTATTGGAGGGGATAAGGTATCATCTCTCCCATCACCTTGGTTCTAAGGTCTCAAAAGGCATCATAATGATGAAAGACTTCATCTTAATGGGGGGAAAAAGACTTAACACGAAGAGTTTTATGAGTAAGCTTTGAACTTGAACAAGAGGGTTCATATTGTGATGTAGGAAGAACAGAAACAGAAGGAAATTGTTGTTGGCTTCATGAGGAATCAAAATGGAGGACAAATGGGGATTCAACAAAGTTTTTAATTCAGGTTTTGAGGGAAGAAGTAGATTTACTAGAGGATTTTGGGTTTGTGGAGGGAGTGGTATGAGGTTTTAGTGAAGAAGATCCTAGGGCGGTACTATAATTTCAGTGTTTCGAGGTAGTGGGTAAGGGGATCACTTAGGATCTTTGGGCAGGCTTTCAGGAGAGGATCCTTGCCTCTGGGGTCGGTCCATATGTTGACTTAGGACCATTTGAAGTCCCTAATTTCAGCTTTCTCAGTTGTTTAATGCTGGGAACTAGCTGAAATCAGCTAGAGTGCGTGAGATGGGCTGAAAGGGCACATGAGACGTGCTGGAATGCGTTGTTATCGTGTTGAGAATTTCGGCACTCATTATGCTTGCAATATTTGGGCGTTTGAACTCTTTAAGAATTTCCAAAGGGGTTGGAAGGACGCATGGTTGATGCATGGTGTTTTAGGTTGCTGGTTTCCAGCTATTTAAGGCGTGTCTTGGTTGCATCTAGAGGGTGCTCTCTACCAGCTTTGCGTGGTGAGGATGTGAATGCGTGACTTATGAGCGGCGACACCTTATTCCTTTGCCTCGATGGACTCTTCATCGTTTACGGAATCATCCGAGGAGTTTTGTTGCCTTTTGGAAGGCGTTAAGGAGGTTTGCAAGGCTACGATTCCGCTGGAAGAAGTGCTAAACAGCTTGGACACGAAACAAGGGCATATTTGTGTGTTGGAAGTCATCAGCACAGGTGCAGGCAGCCTCGTGCTAGAAATCCTAGCTTGTCTGAGGTATGTAAGGTTTGTTTTTCAGGTGTTTGATGGTTTTTTTTTTTTTTTTTTTTTGTCAGTTGGAGAGCTGCAAGAGGAAAAAATAATAAAAAAAAAATCATGAAGAGTTTAAAGAGCGTATTAATGGGAGGTGCAAACGCTGCCAATTGCGGTGGAAAGCTGGATGTGTAGGGTGGGTTGCTTGTTCGTTTTAACATTGTTTAAGACATTTCAAATGGGGCTTGATTGGTTGGGGACTGTGAGGAGATTTATTAGAATTCATAAAAAGGAAGGATCCTAGGCCAATAGAGGAAGCCGACAGCCGTTGTCAAACCCGAACGCGTGAAGGTCATGTTTCGTGTAGCGCATCTTGGCTGAGGAATTTTTGTTCATTTCCAACTATCCTAGGAGTTCTAGCCAGCTGGAACTCTTGGACTAGTGTTCAGGCATAGCTTGGCCCAATTAAATCGCGTTGAATGAAGTCCAAAAGGGGCTGGACGCGTGAAGATGCATTGCTGGCTTGGGGCAAACTTTTGCTGGGTGTTCAGTGTTTTTCTTCTCTCTCTCTGGTATGTTCTTAGCTGGAGTCTGTTTTAATGAGGGCGTTTATCAATCCTTTAGTTGGTTATGGAAGGGTCCTATTTGAATAAAAAAAGAAAGAAAGGAAGAAGTGAAGGAATAGTGCAATCTAGACAGTTGATTAGGTGCTAGAGCGTTTTCAAGGGAATGAAGGCGTTATATTTAAAGACTCCAGCAATGTTGGGGCATTTTAGGAGTTTCCTTGCCAGATGGGGACTCTTAAAGACACGTAGGCGCTTGAGAGGGATGGACAACATGGTAGAAGACGCATTAGAAGACATGAAAGGTTGCTGGAGGATCGCTAGCAGGTGTTGCAGTTGTTATTGCCTTGCCTATTGTTTGCACTGTTTGATCATATAGTTCCATGTTTGTTACAATATAAAAGCACCTCTAGGCAATTCTTCTAGCATGTGCAATCCCCACCCTTTTCCTTTGGCAGTAATTTTAAAAAAATAAAAAAATAAAAATAAAAAACTACAAATTGAATGTTATGTCTTGTTGCATCACACGATTTCAACATTGCTTACTGCACCCACATTTACTCCAACACTCCTTAATAAATTATCTGACCAATTGACCATTGCAAGTATCCGACATAACTTCATTCTTGTCAATGGGGCAATGTAAAAATGGTAACGTTTTGTGGATGAAATTTCTTCTTAGGTAGGCCATTTGATACGTAGGCAAATTCCCTTCTACTTTCTTGTGCATGGCACAAGGTATTGCTACCAAAACAATCCCATTATCAGGTGAATAAAGAGTGAATGACAAAGAAAAGGAAGCAGGAGATGGGCCCTTTACTCTGTTTAAGTTCTGTCCCCCCTTTCCTTTTTCTTCCAGCCTGTTTTCTCTTCTACTTTCTTGTGCATGGCACAAGGTATTGCTACCAAAACAATCCCATTATCAGGTGAATAAAGAGTGAATGACAAAGAAAAGGAAGCAGGAGATGGGCCCTTTACTCTGTTTAAGTTCTGTCCCCCCTTTCCTTTTTGTTCCAGCCTGTTTTCTCTATTATTTGGTGGAAACTTCTATATGATTCTCTGTATTCCCTGGTTGTCCTATATATGCTGACCGACTATAAACATTCTTTTCTCGCTGTACCTTGCTAATGTTTTGTTAGCACTCCTTTATAAATCTACACAGTTAATAAGATTTTAGGGGTAGTTTTCTTCCTCCCAGTATTACATCAAAAAGGTAAAAGATGATGGGCATTTCTCACTGTTGAATTCATTTACTACCGAGATTCTCACTCTTCCTTCAACTTACGATATGTCATTGCCATCATGAAATGGCTTAATATCACCGAGTGCAAGTTGTAGGGGACGAACAAGCTCCAGGCTGTGACCTCGGTTCCCTCATTTTCCTTGCTCTTCCATTCTTGCTGTTTCCACAAAGATTCAGATTTGGATGAATGCCCTTCGTGGTCAAATTCAGTGAAGCACTACGACCAAACATGCCATGGACGACAGATTTTCTCTGTCTTTAAATTTTCTCAACAAATTCATTTCAAAAGATAACTCCATCTAATGTCATGGGAGTGTTTCTTAACCGACAAAAGGAATTGCAACAACTCAAATTGGAATTAACGATTCAAATTCAAGAGGCCTTAAATCTTTCAGCAGCACTCTATTTGAAGTAATTTAAGTCTCAAAACTGTATCAAAACAGGAATTCAAAAATTGCAAACCATATATGGTTGGAAAGCTCAAGAAATCTACTTTCTAACGCAACAAACGGTCTGTGATTTAGACTTGCTTTGAGAGAGTTACGGCCATTTTACTGAAAGCTATTTACTGAACCCAATCATTAAATTTTGACCCAATTTATGTCAATTGGATCTCAATTGATATTGTGGATTAGATTAGGTAGCTGAACCCATAAACTAATCTTAACCTGGTATGTAGCTATATTACTGAAAATTGGATCAAATTGCCAAACTAGGCTGCTAGATTCAGCCTAATCTGTGGAAATTGGACCAAGTGTCTTGACCATAGTCTAAATTGACCTTTTTGTTAAGATCCAAATATGAAAACTTTAGGATAGTGCTTGAATCTGCTTATTTGATAGTTTTTTTAAAATTGATGCACTCAATGTTCAAATTATATGCTTCATTTGCCTATCTTATTATGGTTCAAATATGAAAACTATTGAGTTGCAGTTCAAGTCAACTTGTTTAATAATTTCTTCAAAGATAATGCATTTGGAGCCCCAACTATGGGCCCTAACTATTCTTTTTATCATAAGCCAAATATGAAAAGCTTTAGGTTCTAGTTCGAGTTAATCTATTTTATGAGCATGTGTCCTACTTTACTATGGCTTTCTGATGCTTTAAACTGATAACTAAAATCATCCCAAACACTGGTGGATTAAAAAGTAGAGGTGGGGAGTTGAGGTACAGTTTTTGGTCTTCCAAAGAACATTAGCATTCCTCGGTCCATCGAAAGTCTTTAATGTTGTGTAAAGCTTTGAAGAAGGACTGACATTTCTCAACTAACCTAGAAATAAATTGGCTTAAAGCTGCTACTCGAGCTGCGAAGCACTAGATCTCCTTAACCAATCTAGTGCAGTCATCTCCCAGATAGCTCATATATTCTCCAAATTAGCCTCAATTCCTCATTAGCTAATCATGAAATTGATAAATTTTCTAGAGGTCATATAGAAGGAACATTTGCTTGGGTTGTGCTTTATCTGTTAATACCTTAGCAGTTGAATGGCTTCTTCTAGGTCAACTACATATTACTCGACTTTAATGCTCTTAACTAATATGTCATCTACATAAACTTTCATATTCTTACCAAATAGATTCTTGAAGATTTGGTTGATAAATCCTTGATACATTACACCACCATTCTTCAATCCAAAGGGGACTACCTTATAGCAATGAAGCCCTCTCTCTGTGATAGGGACAGTCTTTTCTTCATCTCATGGATGCATTTTGATTTGATTATAATTAAAACAAGCATCGATAAAGCTAAGTAGCATGTCAAGTAGTTGTATCGATGAACTAATCTATCTTGCATGGTGGGAAGCTATCCTTCGAGTAGTCTTTGTTAAAGTCAGTGAAGTCGATGCACATTTGCTATTTCTTATTGGCTTTCTTCACCATGATGATGTTGGCAAGGTCATGAGCTTTACTAATGAACTTGTCCTCCAATAGTTTATCCACTTCTTTGTTGATTGCTTATTACCGATTAATTATAAAGTTTCTCTTCTTCTATCAAACTGGTTTACGACTCGAGTCTATGTTGAGCTGGTGGACAATAACATGGGTCAATGCTAGGCATATTAGTAGCTAGCTAAGAAAATGCACATCGTAATTCCTAACGAGGAACTCCACGATCTGCTCCCAAACTCCTCTTCCGACATAAGGGAGTTGATCTAAACAAATCAGCTTCGTGAAGTCATCTCCCTTAATTGGACGATGTCCGTGTCTTCCACAAGGCTCGCATCTCTATTTCTTAAGCTCATCTCTAAGGCTCTAAGCTTTCTATTCACCATGTCTCGCTGGACTTAGTGTTTCTCTTTAGAGTCACCACATAATATTGTTAGGTCATAGCTTGTTCTCCTCTAAGTTCTTCTATATTATAATTGGTGATGAGTAGATGATAGGTTGATATGATGGTTTCAGAAATATTTAGGTATGGCCGATCTTAGAATTGCAATTATAGGGCCGAAAAGCACCTTGAAAACCAAAAAATTCACCATGATAGTCTTGTTGTAGTGTCCTTCTATAGTTGTCATTTAGGTTATCATCCATTTAGTTTGAGCAAGCTCTATAATAAAGCCAATCAATGGGGCTTTTATTGCCTTAAACCTATCAGTGTTGATGCTCATCCTTTGGAATTGGAAGTCATCATAAAAGAGGATGCCTACCAAACTACTGTTATCTACTAAGATTCTTTTCACTAAGTAATTAGAAATAGTTGTTAAGATGACCAAAGAATTATTATAAGGGGTCTGCACTTTAGATCTTCCATAGAGAAGGTGGTTGGCTCAACCTTGAATCCTTTTAGCCTTTTTATAGAGGGCTCCTAAGCTACATACTTGGCTGTAGCCGTAGGCCTTTCTAGTTAAAGAACTTTCTTTACTAGCAACCAAACCACTATGGATCATTATAATAACTTTAACAATAGGTCGGGGCTTGTTAGGGCTATCCTTTAGGTTTAAACTCTTCTCCTAACCCCGTTTTGTTCAAGCTATTGGTGGCTTTGAAATGTAGCAAACTAAGGCACTATTCTTCTTTAAATGAAGTCCTTAATCTTATCCTTCAAATATTGGTACTCCTAAAAGTGCATCGTTTGACCATGGTACCTGCATGAAATTGGTAGTACTTGTTCCGATCCCTCCCTCGTAGGCTTAGTCCTCAACTTTAGAGGCTCATGAGAATAGTTTTCATGGCTAATATGCATTAAAGTATGACTCCAAGGAATCATTAAGAGGAGTATAAGTTTTCAAACATTTGAGGAGTCTTAGGTTGGTATAGGGTTACTTGGGCTCTATGGGGACTTCCTTTGTGGGGATTCACTCGGGCTCTCTCGCTCATCCTCTTCTCCCCGATGCTTCTTCTCTAATTCACCCCTTATCTTTCCTTCTCGAGCCATGAAAGTGCCCTCTTCTGGCATTGATGTACTTCTTAGCTCGGGCCACGCTACCTACGAGATCCTTCGGCTGTCATTTCATTAGGAAAAGCTAAATACGGGACTTCCTCAAATTGTTCATAAGTGGATACAATGACTACTAAAGCATTTAGATTTCAAACTTTCTGGTGGCTTCGTAATTGAATTATTGGATATAATCTCTTAATGACTCATCTTTCCTCCGCTTGATTGATATTAGGCTTGTAGAGGTCTTTTAGCTTATTTTGGCTATTAGTGAAGTGATCGATTGAATTACAACTTAGCTATTTAAACAAGCTAATGGAAGCGAGTGTCTCAAACTTGAATATTGCATACAAATAACCTTCTTCAATGGTTGCTAGGAAAGTGCAATATATAATAAGTAATTGGAGTACCAAGTGCAAAGAGTATGTGAATCTTAAAGCTTTTCGCATGATCAATGGAATCAAAGATCCTATGGATCTAACTAAGACATCTTAAATATAGGGGGCAAAAACTCAGTCATTATCTCTTTGGTGAATGCATAAGGCATTGGGTAGGTCAAGCTCATTGGATAGGTTTGCCCTCTCTTCCTTGGATGTACTCCATGGTCACTTTGATTCTCTCTTAATTCATCTCCTCTAGTTGCCGATCTACTTCGACATTAGCTTATCATGGCGGTCTTGGAGCTGGGGAGAGTGCTCATCTAATTGTGATAGCTGGTCTTGATGCTTCTCCTCAAATCGGCCGTCTTAGCATGCGCCCTTTAATTCATCGATTCTCAAGGTTTTGAGGTTTCTCACCAAGTTTTAGTTGCTGCAGTTGATTGTTGAGCTTGCAGAACTCCGATGAGCCCTTTGGTTAGCTTCTAGTTGACCCTCTAAAATTAGATCCTTGGAGAATCAAGTCTTTTTTAACCGGATAGGATTCGTATCTCAACATGCCAGAAGAGTGACATTGAATTACTCTTAAGCTATCGTTGTCGTCGATGGAGGATTTAGATTGATCGGATCTTCTTACATAATTTTAGAAAGGTCGACCCCGAGAATGGCTCATGGCTACTTAGGTCTATTTTGATCTTTTGGATGGGAAGGAGGGGAGGATGAAAGGTATGGAAAGAAGGGGAGGGGAGGGTTGTTACCCTTTCCTTATTTGAAGAGGAAAAGAAAAAAAAGGATAATTTGTATTCACTTTGTTTTGATAAAGAAGGAGAAGCAGGGAAAGAAAAATTATAATTATAAAATCACAAATATATCCTTATTATAAGAGAAATTCAAATCAATTTGCAGAGATAAAGTTGAAAAGATGGAGCAAAAATTATTCTCCTCTTCCTCTTTATCCTCAAATTTGGGGGCTAAAGAAATTTAACCTTTAGAGAGGCAATGGAAGACAATGAATAACCCCCATTCTCCTCCCCCTTCTTTCTCCTCCCTTCTAAACAAGGGTCTCTAAGACTCTTCTCTTCCTCTCCCTCTCCTCCCCCTCATTAACCTCCATCTAAATAGGCCCTTAGATACTGCTTGCTCTTTGATCTCTTCTTTTGGATAGTATGGTTGTGTGCTCTTGCTCATTCGCATAGACAACATCAATTCATTGATGTCCCAAATTGAATTTCATATAGCAATTTAAGGAAGAAGTCATAGCTCAAATGGTAGAGTGCTTCTTTAGCTGATTTGTGCCTGCTTGCAAGAGGAAAAGAAGAAGAGCGGAAGAGGTTGGGAGATTTTCTCTAGAAGACCCTTCGACACTCTAAGACATTTGCGAAGAAAAGAAAAACCTAGAGTTTCTTAGGTTGACACTCTAGGTTTTAGAGCTTAGTTTTAGAATTGAGTTTACTTAAAAGGTCTAAGGTTGCTTTTATAAGTTTTTTCGAAAAGTTCTCCTTAAATTGATTCACTCATTGGTGGATAATCCGAATAAATTTAGATCCCTAAATAAGGTGATATTTTTGGTAGAGTCCTTCCTAAATAGGGTTGCAGAATCCTTTGCAAATAGACGATGGACTCCTACTCAAATTGATTAGCACTTTTGACAGAAAGTTTTCCAAATTGACCAGCAACTTTAGTGAAAGTTTCTTCTGATTAGGACTTCTCTTTCGTAGGATATGTGTAGTGACTTGGCTTCGGCAATTGGCATATTATACGACTTTCTAATTATTCATCATATGTCACCATCGTATTGGCTTAAGCTAGCTCAAAGCTCTTATCATATCAATAAATTAGGAGCCTTTGATGGTTTTAAATCATAATACAAAATAATTTCGAGAGAAATAAAAGGCAATAAAGGCAAAAATAATAGGCTTGAAAGAGGTAAGTGATACAAATATTTCTTAATGATTGTAGTAGCTAAGTAATAGGTTTGATATGCCTCTTCAATATTGTGTAAAATATTGTATATGTAATCCCTTGAATCTTGAAACCTTTGATTGAATTTGACGGCTAGCAACTTCAAATTATTTTCAAGATCTATAATGTTTATGTGCGTCACATCGGCAAAATAGCACATGTTGTTGGTGGTTAGAAAATTGAATAACATTTAGCATAAAATGGGAGCCAAGGAAAAAATGTTTGGGTTGATATATAGGCTTTTGAAAAAGGGAACTCTAACTTGATAGAGTTCTATTGGGCTAGGAAATGCTAATGTAAACAACTTATCGGTAAATGAATCCCTTCTACAACTTATGAAGATTGCAATGCAGAGTGCAAAACTATGGATGATTTGTCAGAATTGGTGTCTTGCATAGATTTGGCAGCAGAAAGGTTTTTTATTTATGGAAGATATGAAAATAATAAAATGATATCTCGAAATGTTAGAGAACTTTTTCAAGGAAAATAGATTATATGAGTTACAATTATGGCGTAGATTGGTCAAAACCTATTCCATTTCATAGAATATAAATGTAATTACAAAAACCCAAAGCCATATAACAACGTGAGAATAATGGAAGACCAAGAATAAAAATTGATTTCAAATAATTAATAATAAATAATGATCATCCTCTTAGAGTAGTGAAACTATAGTCCAAACCAAAATGAAGCCAAAGCAAGACACTACAATTGGCTTGCTATATGTCCAGCATTTTTCAATTGGATCCTCATCCAATATTTTTCTCTACCAGAAAAGAAGGTGCCAAGAAAGACCTGTTTCTTCTTCCTTGATTCTGAGCAATTCCCACTCAAAAAATTTAAAAACTTTGAGGAATCATCGGTGTCCATCGATCCCTTCTCCCAAGAAAAAGCTTTAGTGCTCATTTGGTTGTAGAAAATAAGAACAACAAACATTTCTACTTTTACTCTCCGATGATTAGTTGAAAAGTAGTGAGAAAATGGATAATGAGGGCCACATATATTTTTCTATCCCCACTGGAAGACCTTTTCTATGGAGAAGGTGATATTTTAACTTTTTCAGTCTCATGAAAAAATTTGCTAGCATCAAAAGTTTAAAATTGTCCCTGTATTTTTGTTTTATTTTCTTCTTTATTATATTTATATTATATTACTATAACATATATTATATTATATTATATCATAATAAAAAATTATAATATACTATAATATAATATATAATATCATATAATATATCTTATATATTATAAATAAAATATAACTAATATATACAATTTAAATATTATTATATTGATATTGTATTATAATAATATAATATAATGTATAATATTATCATATAACAATATAATATAATATAAATTATTATAATATAATAATATATAATAGTATATTAATTCTTACGTAATCTTCACTTTAAGGGTATTATAATTAAATTGGCATTTTATCATATAAAATTATCTCCAACCAGAACATAAGAAAATGTTTTCTATATCACGCCTTGGAGGCCAATGCCCAGCTTATAAGATCGCAACTCAAACGACATACCCCTAGAGTAAAATCCTTAAGAGGATGCAAGGCCTATTTATCCTTAACCCTCCACATACTCAAATATAACATCAAATAAAATATAACTCATTATCATCAAATGTATAAAAGTGTTACAAAGCTAAAAGGTCATATAACCCATCATACCATACTATATTATGTCCCTTTCTTTCAACAATCCCAAAATTCTTAAAATTTTCAAGATCCACATCCATAATATCCGAAAAGGTAATGGGTGTACTGAGCTAACAACCCAGAAAGAAATTCTCAACATATAAGTATGAATATGCATATAAGATAAAAATATTTAAATAATATTAGACAGAACTATTTAGTCAAAATAAATCCTGATGCGAAATAATACTGCTATAAAACCATGAGTCAAAAATATAAATGAAATCTTTTATCATCTTTTGTTTTTTCATGGCATTAAACTACACCACTTCGATGTCATATCGTAAATCACTATTAATATCAATGAATCAATCATATACGGCATACAAATTTTCTGATACATCACTACATGTATACACCCTACATACTAGCGAATCAATCATGACCAAAGATATGGAAGGCACACTAAAGATACATACCGATCCCTCCTTAGCTAGTATTCCGTGTTTAAGAATCCTAACTTCAGTAATCTCCTCACACTCAAGTTAGCTCCCTATACTAGTGCTACATGTCACATCAACTGAGCAGTCAACCAGTACCAATTCTACGTCGAGTTTAAACCAACCCTAGGCCCCGCCCCCGATGCCACATGCTCTCAAGCAGGCAACTTCCGACCAAAGTCAAGCCCAAATTAGTATCACGTATCTAACAAAATTTTCTAATCTATGTCGAGGTATTATAAACCAAGTCAAAGGAAATCATCCCATTGTGGTTCTACATTGGAGCTTAAACCAACCATTGGCCCCATTTTTTCCTCGAATTCCACCTCACCTCTTAGTGAATTCAAGTCTGCATGCTATTCTCCCCCACATCACCACTTTATTAAATATGATATGCAAATCAGATTTCCAAGACCACCACAAGATCAACATCACAAATTATGCTAATATAATATGCCAAGAAGAGCACATGATCTCTACATGATACATATCACAATTGAAAAATAGATCATATACATGCATAATCAAAACATGCGTATAAAAACTACAAACATGTTAAAACCATGGCATATGTTATTGAAACATATGCGTAAAATAATACACATGTCACATAAGAGTAGGTGGATAAGATTCCCTATCTCCAATCGCTAATCCACAAGATACACCAAGATTCTCCACCGAACTCAATCAATCAGTAATGACATCACCTACAAATGTCACCATAATCACAATGTATCACCTCAATTTTATTAGTCATATATTGACTATTAAATCTTGGCCTATCCCAGCATGATTAACCTAATTTAGGATCAAGTCTAGACCTATATGGGTTTAATTAGGGTCTGACCAGATTAATTTCCCTCCGAACAAATGATCACCTAATCCATCTAATTGATTCTAATTGCATCTACAATTGCTTCATTAGATTAATTAAAGCTTAATTAGATGATTAGGTTTATTAATTAGAGCTAATTATATTAATTATATATCATATTGCATGCAAAGTATGGAGGAATTTTTAGTGGGGATTAGGCTCATTATATTTTCTTTTGCTTATTTTGTTTGTTTGCAGAATCCTCCTCAAAATTCTTTAGGATTAGGTACTAATTGTGTTCAGAGTGAGAAGCAAAGATAAAATAAGATTTTAGAGCTTCCGCTAGAGAAAGGTATATCTAATTAAGGACAAATCAGATCTTCAGTTACCGGTGTCACTTGTATAAAATAATTGAACTAGAAACAAACATGATAGCTGGCATTTAAAATTATGATTGGATTTTTGATACTTTAGATAATTAATAAATCTTGTAAGTTAAATAATATTAACTAAATTTTGATGTACCGGCAGGCAAAAGAAAAAAAAAAAAAATTAAGTCTTATATAATTCTCAAGCTATACTTAAAAGATTTTGCAAATCAAACAAGGCGTTTAGCTCAGATGGTAAAGTTAGACCGTGATAACTTCACCTTCAGAGGGTCCGTTCGCAAGGTTCTACTTACATTCCTAACATTCGAAACCCTGAAATATTCGTTCAAATCTCAATCATGCGTTAGGCAATGCAATGACTTGGGGGATGAAAATGCGTAAAACAGTGTGCTGCACGCACCA